>JAHHUM010000133.1:170190-221499 GCA_036173005.1 Crenichthys baileyi | reverse complement strand
GGCAGGAAAAATTAACCAGGTTTTTTACTTTTCCTAGTAGAGATGGGTATTTTATGTCCTAAGAACATGGTTTGGATGTTGGGGAAATAGATCATATCTGTATCTGCCTGCTAACTGGTCTGGAGAATGTTATTCACTCTATTTAGTTTTTGATCAGTCCATTTTTAGAAAGGAAGACAATGTTCAAAGGCAAACAAGAGAGCTAGGATTCTATATTGGCAATAGGATGACTTTGGATTACCTCTTAGCTGAGAGGGGTGGTGTTTTCTTTTTTGGGAGAACAGTGTTGTATTTTTTATTTCTGATGTGTCCCCCTAATAACATGATAAGTATCCATGAAAAATTGGGAGTTGCTGACGGCTCGACAGAATGAAATATGGGTTCCTCTGGAATTTGGTCCTTTTTATTACTGGGTGGTTGGACATCCTGGAAATAAAGATTGGAGTAATTTTCTTTTTCTTTTTTTGGGGGATTTTGATGTTTATTTAAAGTGTGTTTTTGGGTTTTTTTTTTTTTTTGGTTTTACTTTTGTTATAATCTTGGGTGATGGTTTTGAAGAATTTTTCTTTTAGTTGTGATTATCTTGTATTCAGAAAAAGGAGTTGTTATGGAAATTCTTTTATTTAGTGCTCCAAAGTATTCCAAAGTGCTGTGAACTTTCATTTACCTTTCTCCTCTGACCTCTGTGTTTTTATTAGTGTTCTGTTATTTAGAGAAGATGGGCTCTAAAGCCATTGCCTGAAGGTTCATGGTTAACACTCCCTAAGGGAGGGCAGATGGGGTCCTCATTAATAATTGTCTTACCTCTGACCTGGGAAGGGTTTGGGGCCATAAAGTTTAAAAACTCTTTGAAGTTGAGACAACACCCTCATTCTGCTATAAATATGATCTGTACTTTGTGTTCGGGGCTCTGTTTTCACTGACTCGTCAGTGACAGGGTCTTCAAACGCAGAAATGCCTTTGAATAAAACTTATAAAGACAAAGTCTGGATTTTCTCTTGTTGTGAGTTAATTTCTCTCCCACTTTGATAAGAAAAAATTCTATTATACTATTATACAATGCTCAAAATTTGTAAAATGGGAAATACAGAGAAGGATATTTGACACAATCTGTCTAGACTTTCCAGAGTTCTGGGTCCTCTGTAATGCTCTCTTCTCTTAAGCACACCCCACAGGTTTTCTATAGCACTTAGCTCTGGGGAATGATATGAAAAAAATGATTATAATGAAAATAATGATTATTTGCCTAGTGAAAAATGTATATGTTGACTTAGCTTATTATATAATATATATATATATATATATATATATATATTGACTGACTAACTGACTGACTTTTCCTCCACACGGCCATTCCCGGAAGAGCTTGAAAGCTGGGAATCTGTCTGATACAAGAAGGTCAGAAGATTCATTTACCGATCGAAGACCACGCTGTTGGGACCCCAGCCATGGGTTACAACATTGAAGGCCAGTAAGAGCTTTCCTGGAACTTTCAAAATAAATTGCATTAACCTACTTCCAGCACAGCCAGGAACAGGGGTAACAGCGGACTTCCCGTGACGTCACTGTTTGAATAAAAACTACGCGCACCAACAAAGTGACCTCTTCCACGCAGGTCCCCAGCGGAACTGGGCAGAGGGACACAGCGCGCTAATGTCTCTTTGCTGGTAAACAGACATAACTCTTCAAACTGGATCCAAGAGTGTCATACGATCTTGCGATCATATGTACTAAGTTAAGTAGGAATGAATTGCTGTTTGTGTTTCCGGTATTCATTCATTCATGAACGGGGTAATTAAGATGCAAGCGTAGCTTGACTTTTCTCTCTGAGGTCTATAAAAGCAAACTGTGTTCCAGAGAGTTCCCAGCAGAGACCCTGTCTCTACAATGCCGAGTAGAGCAGTTTTTCCCTGTCTGAAGGAAGGACAACGGGACCGATCACCGTGGCTACAGCAATAATGTGCAGTTCAGCGAGCCCAGCAAAACGAGCCACCCCATCCCACAGCTACATAGGTTAGCTGCAAGTTAACCCTTTGTTCACTGTGGATGCTTTCCTCAACATCGTTGCCCCGGACAACTTTTCCTCAGCACGGTTGACGTAAGAGGTAGCGTTTTGGACAGAGAGAACTAGTTTAGAATGAAATATTCTAAACATTTTTCGTTTTATGACGTTTGGTTTTGTTTTTGTGGAAAACTCAGCTATCTTAATGATAGCAGATTAGCTGTTCGGCACATGTGCTCAGTTTATGTGTTCTGTGTTGTGTTTTTAAAGTTAAGACAAACTTTATTTAAAGGGTGATTTTCAACACAGAAGATCGGCCATAACGTGCTGCCCATGCTTATACATTTCAACCCTTTTATTAGTGGTATTTTAAAGATATGTGTTTGATTCTGATGATAAGCCTTTTTTGTTAGCCCCAACCGCTAACAGGTAAGAACACGTGCTTGCCTACTAAAGATCATTTACCCAAAAAGGTTGTTAGTTTTCAATCTAGGAAATAATATTTCCCTAAATATTATTTTACAAAACTTGATAACTGAGTAAACACCATTAAGCCCCATTTCTCCAGAAAGATTTGGTTCTTATTCAAAATAATATTTCCTGAAATATTGTCTTTATTTATTATTTTAATAAATAAAGGCAGCTAATTAAACATCGTTGAGAATTGGTCATCCAGAAAGGTTCTATTCAGCAAATCATTCTTTAAATATTATTCATTAATAATGTTTTATCTGATCTTGCATTGTGAATGGTTGTTAATTCCAGGACTAACTTAGCTTCATCTCCAGATTCTTCAAGATAATCCTTGGTTCTTAAACATAAATATTGCATGGTAATATTGCATCATTCTTTCGGTCATGGTTTTTAACCATCTTTGATTAACTTGTTTATATTGTACATAGCCCATTGGTCTTCCTTATTCTTTCATTTTGTTTCGTTGTCATAATGCTGGTTCAAACTCTGATACACACAACCACGAGAGGCAAAGAGAAAGTTTTGAAAACAATTTATTTTCACACTGTTGAAGCTAGGATGAACAGAAACCGGAACTGGGTAAGCGGGTCAATTCCGAGTTATCTGACGGGCCAAAAAAAAAGTTTAGCTGGGTCCAGACTCGGGGGGGAAAAAAACAGAAGATCTTGCTTGTATTTAGTTTTATGGACTTATTGAGTGAGAGGCTGGATAAGGAGGTAGGGGTATTAATCCCCCTTCCCCCCCAGCGTCTGTGTTGGCAGGGAGTGAGCCAGCTGGTACCTGTGATCTCCAGTTAGAAAAAATGTCCCTTTTTTCCGCGGGAAAAGGCGAACGATGGAGGGTGGACGGGCAGGGAATGTTCCCCTGAGTTGAGTCCGACGGTTCTTCTTGAGAGGATGGGTTTGGAGGTAGTGAGCAGGGACCATGAGTCAGAGAGGCGTCACGTTTCCTGAGTTTCCCCCCCTCCTTGAAAAAAAACATTCAGGGGTAAACAGGGGCCCGTTACTCCATGAGAAAACCCCGACTGGGCAGGATCTGTTGGACAGGGGAAAAACAATGAAACGATTAGTTTTCCTGGGGAAAAAACAAACTGCATTAGAGCAGGGGTCTAGCCCTTTTACCACTGAGTGAACACAGTGACCTAGGGAAGTGATACCTTCCCTAGGTCCTCGACTCCTTAAAAACCCAGCTGATTGCTTTCAGGATGAGGAACACCTGTGCAGAAGCACCTGCCCGTCACACCCTAAAAAGGAAAAAAAAAAAAGCAAAAGCACAGCAAGGGCCCAGCACAGCACATAACCTGCACACAAACACTTTGGTGGTTGACATTACCCCCCTCTCAACGGACGCCTCCTGGCGGCCGGGGTGGGGAAGGAGCAGCAGAAGCCTCAAACTCCGAGATGAGGACAGGATCCCGGGTGAAGCTGCGAGGCACCCACAAGCGGTGCTCAGGGCCATAACCCTCCCAGTCCACGAGATACTGAAAACCACCCCCCTGGCCTAGAGTCTAAAATCCTACGGACCGTGTAGGCAGGATGGCCATCAATGTCCCGGGCGGTTTTGGGGGGGGTTTGGGAAGGAGGGGCACAACGGACTGTGACGACAGGTTTAACCGGGGACACGTGAAAAAACAGGGTGCACTCTGTAGTGTGAGGAATTTCAGACAGACTGAGGAAGGACTGAGCATAGTGTCCCCCTTAAAAAAGTGCCTAAAAAACGGGGTGCAAAGCTTCTGGAGAAAGCCCTAAGGGGAAATCTCTCGCTGACAACCACACCTCCTAACCAGGAAGGGGTAGACTGGGGCAGGAATCCTCCCCTGTCAGCGTAGTGCTTATTCTGGGTGAAAGTACGCTGGAGAGCGGACTTGGTCAGGTCCCAGAAGCTCTTCACTGACGTAAGTAGGTCTGGACAGCGGGGAAGAACCCATCAGGAAAACTAGTAGGGAGGAGAGAAGGTTGGTACCCCACAGGAAGCCTCGAAAAGGAGACAACTCGTGGCTGCGGAGACGTGGCTGTTTATGAGCGAACTCAACCCAGACAAGATGTTTTTTACTCCACGAGGTGGAGTTGTCAGTGCACAAACAACGTAAAATTTTCTCCCTTTCCTGGGTTAGCCTCTCACACTGACCGTTGGTCTGGGGGTGGAAACCCGAGGATAACTTGGACTTGGCTCCAAGAGCTGTACAGAAAACCTCACCAGACCTGTGAGAAAACTGAGGACCCTTTGTCAGAGAGATTCTCAGAGGGGATACCGTGTAGGCGAAAAACGGTTTTGAGGAGTCTGGCTGTTTCGGCAGCTGAAGGGAAGTTTGTGAGAACTAGGAGATGACAAGCTTTAGAAAAGCGATCAATAATAGACAAAAAAAACTGTCTTGTTCTGAGGGGAGGAAGACCATAAAAAAAGTCTAAGGCTTTTGAGACCAGGGACGGCTAGGTACTGAAGGGGGGGGCTGGGAAGTCCCAGCCGAGGGCCTGTAAGAGGACTTATTTCTGGCGCATGTAGGACAAGCGGACAAAAACTCAAACACCCCCGATTAAGGGGGGGCCCCACCAGAAATACCTGTGAAGCAGGGCTATGGTTCGACTAAAACCAGATGTCCAGAGAAACGTGACAAAATGTCCCCACAAGATCACTTGAGAACCTTTTAAGTAGTGGGAACATGAAGGCGACCAGTGGGACCACCACCTGGGTCAGGCTCCGTCTGCTAAGCCTCTTTGATCTTGTCCTCTAATCTCCATGACAGAGTGCCCCTATGCATGATGGGGGGGAGAATGGGCCCGGGCTCTGGCTTTCTATGAGGGGAGAAAACTGCCTAAAAAAGCGTCAGGTTTAGTGTTCTTAGCCCCCTGGTCAATAAGAGATAATAAAATTAAGCGGAAAATAACAATGACCAGCGGGACTGTCTTGGGGATTGAGGCGTCTGGCCCTGCCTTATGTATTCTAGTTCTTATGATCAGTCCAGATAACAATGGGTTTGAGAAGAGCCTTCGAGCCAATATCCCTTTTCCTCTAAGGACAACTTTATGGCGAGGAGCTCTCGATCTCCCGCATCATATTTTCTCTCAGCTGGAGAGAACGTCTGAAAGAAAAAAGCACATGGGTGTAGCTTACCATCTTAGGGGAGAACGTTGGGACAGAACTGCACCCATCCCTGTGTCTGAGGCATCAACCTCAGAACAAACGGCTCCTTGGGGATCGGGGCTGAGAACAGGTGCAGAGGAAAAGGGTTTAAGGTCTGAAAAAGCCTTATCCGCCTCTGAGGCCCAGATGAATGGCTTTTGGGTGAGGTGAGAGCAGTAAGGGGAGCAGCAATGATGGTGTAGTCCTGAATAAAAAAGCGGTAGAAGTTAGCGAACCCCTAAAAAAGTTGCAGCTTTTTGCGATCCTAAAAGGGCCAAAATCGAACCACTGCAGAGATCTTGTTGGGGCCCGGCTTCACCGCCCACCCTCAAATAAAAACTGAGAAAAGTCACAGATGACACCATGAAAATCGCATTTCTCAGCCTTGACGAACAGGCGATTTTTGGGGAGCCTCTGGAGAACTAACTTGACATGAGTGTTTTGTTCAGTGGGGTCCTGGGAAAAAAATCAAAATGTCGTCCAAATAAACAAACAAAATTTTATGAAGTCCCTGAGTACATCATTAAACGAGCGCCTAAAAACCTGCGGGCGTTCGTAAGTCCAAAAGGCATAACCAAATATTCAAAATGTCCCACAGGAGTCTTAAACGGTTTTCCGGGGCTACCCTGTCTTATCCTGATTAGGTGGTATGCATTACGCAAGTCCAACTTTGTGAAAATTTTTGGCCCCCTGAACTGATTCAAAGCAGAAGAAGCAAGGTAATGAAATTTTTTTTTATGGTGATATAATTTAGGGCACGGTAGTCTATGCACGGTCTAAGAGTCCCGTCCTTTTTGGACACAAAAAAACCCAGCCCCCGGGATGACGAGGAGGGTAAAATTATGCCACCCTTTTGAGGAGTCATTAAATATAGTTCTCCATGGATTCACGTTGGGGGCCCAGATAAACAAAAAGGCGGCTGGAAGGTAATGGGGCCCTGGGAAAGATCAATCGCACAATCATAAAGGGCGATGTAGGGGGAAGGATAAGGCCAAATCTTTGCTAAAAAACCCCCTAAGGGGGGTGATAATCAGATGGTATCTTAGACAGATCTGGTTCAGTATTAGGATCTAAAAAATCTGAGGCGCGGGGACGGCAGAACAAAGACAGGTTGCATGGCAGCGATCGCTCCAGGCCTCAAAACGGGATTCAGACCCGTTCTTGTGGGATTGTGAGCTCTCAACCACGAATGACCTAGAACCAGATCGGTCTCCTTAGTGGGAAAAGCAAGAGAGAAATGGTTTTATGGTGATTTTGGGAAGTAACTAGTTCGAGGTTTGGTACTCAGAGATCGAAATTTAAAAACTCCCATCAAAAAGGGAAGTTACTCTGATGGGATTCTCTAAAGTGTAAAAACCAGTAACTTGAACTTATGAACTAGTCCCGGTTTTTTAATTTTGTTTTTGACCTGAATCTATTAGAGCGGTAAGTGGAATCTTATAACAGAGAAAAATCTTAAGACGGAAGGGGGGGGGTCAGGTCTTTGGTTAATGCCTGCTAGTGCCCCCTAGATCACTGGGGGCTGGGGTTTTTGGGCGGATCGGGCAAGCGAGACGAAAATGACCAACCCACAATACAGACACTCCCCCCCTTAGCCGTTTTTTCCCCTTCTAAGGTCAGATCTCTCCCTATTTTCATGGGATCAGGGGGGGCTACTGTCTGACCTAGATCTTGCGGGTACAGCCGAGCTAGTAGCTTGCAATTTTTAGGAACGATCGAGACCCCCCGACCCTAATTTTTTCTTGTAAGCGATTATCAATGCGAGTAGCGAGATTTTTTGAGCTCCTCTAATGACTTGGTTTTTCTCCGGTAAGTAAGCTCATCTTTAAGGTTTTCGTTAAGAGCGTTAACAAAAGCGCTCTTGAGGGCAGGAGAATTCCAACCAGATTCTGCTGCTAAAGTCCGAAACTCAATGGCCATGACAGCTACAGGTCTACTGCCTTGTCTTAAGGTCCATAATTTCTTGGCTGCCTCCTCTTTCTGTTGTCCAGGTGAAAAGGTTTGTTTGAATAAGAAATCATCATAAGTGTATTGGTATATAGATTTCTCATCAATAATGGCTTCTGCCCACCTTAGAGCCTGATCCCTGAGTAAACCATGATATAGGAAATCTTACATCGTCTGGGAAAAAATAAAGCGATCTATTAAAAATAAGGGAAAATTGGATGAGAAACGGCTCCACGCAATTGTGTGTCAGAGTCATTCTGGTCAGTCCGTTCTGTCATAATGCTGGTTCAGACTCTTGATACACACAACCACGAGAGGCAAAAGAAAATTTTTGAAAACTTTATTTTCACACTGGTTGAAGCTAGGATGAATTGAGAAACCAGAACTGGGTAAGCGGGTCAATTCCGGAGTTTTCTGATGGGCCAAAAAAAAAGTTTAGCTGGGTCCCGACTCGGGGGGGGGGGGGGAAACAGAAGATCTTGCTGATAGTGATTAGTTTTGATGGACTTAACTGAGTGAGAGGCTGGATAAGAGGTAGGGGGATTAAGTCCTTCCCCAAGCGTCTGTGGTTGGCAGGCAGTGGCCAGCGGTACCCCGTGATCTCTAGTTTGAAAAAACTGTCCTTTCTTCCCCGGGGGGGGAAAAAGGCGAACGATGGAGGGGACGGGCAGGGGAATGTTTCCCCTGAGTTGAGTCCGACGGTTCTTCTTGAGAGGATGTGTTTGGAGGTAGTGAGCAGGGACCATGAGTCAGAGAGGCGTCACGTTTCTGAGTTTCCACTCTCCTGAAAAAATGCGATTCAGGGATAAGCAGGCGCAGGTTACTCCATGAGAACCCCGACTGGGCAGGATCTGTTGGACAGGGAAAGACAATGAAACGATTAGTTTCCTGGGAAAAACCAAACTGCATTAGAGCAGGGGTCTAGCCTTTTACCACTGAGTGAACACAGTGACCTAGGGAAGTGATACCTTCCCTAGGTCCTCGACTCCTTAAAAACCCAGCTGATTGCTGTCAGGATGAGGAACACCTGTGCAGAAGCACCTGCCCGTCACACTCTAAAGGAAAAAAAAGAAAAAGCAAAAAGCACAGCAAGGCCCAGCACAGCACATAACCTGCACACAAACACTTTGGTGGTTGACATTACCCCCCTCTCAACGGACGCCTCCTGGCGGCCGGCTGGTGGAAGGAGCAGCAGAAGCCTCAAACTCCGAGATGAGGGGGGGGGGGGGGGGGGGGGGGGGGACAGGATCCAGGATGAAGCTGCGAGGCACCCACAAGCGGTGCTCAGGGCCATAACCCTCCCAGTCCACGAGATACTGAACACCACGCCCCCTAGGCCTAGAGTCTAAAATCCTACGGACCGTGTAGGCAGGATGGCCATCAATGTCCCGGGCGGTTGGAGGGGGCTTGGAAGGAGGGCACAACGGACTGGTGACGACAGGTTTAACCTGGGACACGTGAAAAACAGGGTGCACTCTGTAGTGTGAGGGAAATTTCAGACAGACTGAGGAAGGACTGAGCATAGTGTCCACCTTAAAAGTGCCTAAAAAACGGGGTGCAAGCTTCTTGGAGAAAGCCCTAAGGGGAAAATCTCTCGCTGACAACCACACCTCCTGACCAGGATGGTAGACTGGGGCAGGAATCCTCCCCCTGTCAGCGTAGTGCTTATTCTGGGTGGAAGTACGCTGGAGAGCGGACTTGGTCAGGTCCCAGAAGCTCTTACACTGACGTAAGTAGGTCTGGACAGCGGGAAGAACCCGATCAGGAAAACTAGTAGGGAGGAGAGAAGGTTGGTACCCACAGGAAGCCTCGAAAGGAGACAAACTCGTGGCTGCGGAGACGTGGCTGTTATGAGCGAACTCAACCCAGACAAGATGTTTACTCCACGAGGTGGAGTTGTCAGTGCACAAACAACGTAAAATGTTCTCCATTTCCTGGTTGAGCCTCTCACACTGACCGTTGGTCTGAGGGTGGAAACCCGAGGATAACTTGGACTTGGCTCCAAGAGCTGTACAGAAACCTCACCAGACCTGTGAGACAAACTGAGGACCTTTGTCAGAGAGATTCTCAGAGGGGATACCGTGTAGGCGAAAAACATGGTTTATGAGGAGTCTGGCTGTTTCGGCAGCTGAGGGAAGTTTGGTGAGAACTAGGAGATGACAAGCTTTAGAAAAGCGATCAATAATAGACAAAATAACTGTCTTGTTCTGAGAGGGAGGAAGACCAGTAACAAAGTCTAAGGCTATTTGAGACCAGGGACGGCTAGGTACTGAGAGGGGCTGACGCCTTCCCTAGGTGTCAGCCCGTTGAACACAACGGGCTGACGCCTTCCCTAGGTCCTCGACTCCTTAAAAACCCAGCTGATTGCTGTCAGGATGAGGAACACCTGTGCAGAAGCACCTGCCCGTCACACCCTAAAGGAAAAAAAAAGAAAAGGCAAAAAGCACAGCAAGGCCCAGCACAGCACATAACCTGCACACAAACACTTTGGTGGTTGACATTGGTAGTTTAGTTTGCTTGTTTAGGCATAGTAAAGAGTTTGTTGATTGAAATATGTTTGACTTTAAGTTGACTTATTTTTGTTAATAAATTCTTGTATTTTAAGAAATTGTATGAATTCATTCTGTGTGTGCACAGAGTTTTGCTGTTCAATAATGCCAGAGCTTGGCTCATCCCTTTCAATTTTGTCCTAATACCACTGCCTTATTGGGCTGGTATTCACAGGACAACCCTTAACAGACCGAAATATTATTTAATAAAATATTGAAGTATTAATATTAAATAAAAAATAATATATTCATATTCATAATCACAACATCTTCAATAACATTTTTTACAGTTATCATATCTATAACACTCTTCTTTGTTTTTGTCCCACGTTCATTCTTTCCTCCAAATGCCATTTAGAAAATTCCATAAACCTTTAATATTATTTTTGTTTTTTTCAGTAATTTGTTATAGTATTCTTTCTTACATGTCCTCATAATGTTAATTTGTTTTGATATTTCCTCATTAAGCCTAACTGATCCAAACCATTATACTACTTTTCCTTTTACCATTGCCGTGGTAATATTACTGCTTTGTATCTACTGATGGTCTACCCATGAACATTAACTTTTAGCCACTGTAGCCGAGACCTGTTTGATATGTGTTATTTGGGCTCCTTTGCGAGTCACGAGCCAGTACACAGTCATGCTCCAGTGATTTTTGTTGATTAAATTCTGCTTTGTGAATGGAAAAAAGACTTTTCTCTGCACACAATTAGCCACAGTGTTTGGACTGATTACTGCAGTCCAAACTCTTTACAGATGGTTTTAAAATAATAGGAAAGAAACCTTGTCTATACACCTCCCCCCTATGTTCTAAAGGCCAGACATTGATTCCTGTTCTATAAATAAAACATGACTCTCATTCCTTATTGCTCCCACATTGATTGGAAACATTCCACTTCCACAGGTTACTATGCCCTAGATGTAGAAAATTAGATACCATTACTACATTAAAGCAACAAGAATGTACTAATTTTCTTCAGTTATCAAAATAACAATAATTTAGGTTAGACTATTCAGTTAAAAAATATAATGTAATTTGTAAAAATCCCCTGAGCACAGGAAGCTGAAGGCTATTCAAGCTCCACTCCTGTTGGGTGCTTGTAAATTTCATGTATACTGGAAATAAATCTGACCTTCTGCACTATTCAGAGCTGTCTGGAGCACTTTTTTTACACCCCTCCTGGAGCGAAAATCTGGCAGAGCTTCACAGTCTACTGCCGGACAAATGACATTACAGCTGTTCATCACGGTAGGTTAACTAGCGCCTCCTGCCTCACCCTGACACCAACGTCACGCAGTTCAGTGCTTTACTGCTTTGAAAAATACATCTCTCAATTAAAGCAGACAGTGGCTTTAAGTCCTAGCTGTCAAGTAGGGATGTTTATCTGTTGAGAAGGATAGGCAAACCCAGACAATAGGAGGACTTAGAACTATATGAGTATAAATAAAACCAAAAACCAGAAGTGTCTATTTTAACAGTTCTGGAATGCAGAAGCAGAGCAATGTTTTATTGTTGTTTATTTATTTGGAGGTTTGTTCAGTAAGCTTATAAAGGTAAACATCTTGCCTGCAGCATATACCTCTCTGATTAACTCAATTTTATATAAACAGACAATAGTTTAGAATGCACGGATTTACTTAGCCAGAGCTGGGTCACAGCAACTCCAATCTAGTAAATTTCACAGCAGTTTAACCCTGTTTTATAAACTTTAACATCACTATTACATTTGAATTAGACAGCAATTTACACAAGTCTAGAAAAACTCCTTCTGTTAATGTGCACAGTCAGCATTGTCACAAAAAATCTAACTGTGTATTTATCTTTGGTTGGATTAGACAATGGGAGAGGGGTTCCTGGGGCAGGTACATACTCTAGGATCAAATTTTTATCACACAAGCAAAATGGGAAGTATCAACTTCCATTAGCACATTCTCATACATGTGCACAAAGTAATTTTCATGACTAATGTCAAAGCAGGTACAAAATAAGACCTGCTTCTAAAACTGTGCTTGTCCCTGACCTAAATCCAATAGAACATCTCTGGGACATCATGTTTAGGTCCATCCCACGCCACCAGGTCATGATCTGTCATCTCACACGGAGCTTTTCCGATGGTGCTTGTATGCATCATGACATTGTCAGGCATGCGTACAACCACACGGGGGCCATACAAAGTACTGAGTACCATTTTGAGTTGCTGCAATGTCATTTCAGCAAATTGAAGAATTCTGTTGCATTAGTTTTACAGTTTAAATCAGTTGATGAGTACAGATTAAGACCTCTGTGGGATAATAATTTTCATTTTTATCAAATGATGTGGCTGCCTTTTGTCCTAACTGTTAGAGTTAGACAGCTGATAAACACAGACAAGTATAAAAGAAGAAACAAGGTGAACCAAGTAAGTTTGACTTGTAAAGGTGAGACAGTCCTCTATCAAAACAGGGACTTCTTTCTCACAAAGGGAAACATCCTTGCACCAGGCTTTTATTTACAACTCACATTCCTACAAGCAAAAAGCAGGAATCGGAAAGCGTAGTCATTCCCATATATGGTATAAGCTTGTCATGTCCAGGGAGTGATCCACTCCAGACCGCATTCCTTAACCTTCCAAAAACACTTTTTCACACTAAAAAGGCAATCATAGGAATTAGAAATCATCTTAACTATAGTAGAACTTCAGACATAAACATGATTTAAACTAAACAATGATAACTTATAGAAATTTTTCCAACAATTCCCTCCTATTTATTATTGATTAGTTTAACATCACATCCATGTATACAGTTCCAAAAGGCTTTATGCTTACACCTCATTAAACATTAAACTATTGTTAAGTTTAGTGATTCCTCCTCCATAGTGTCATAATAGTCCTGGTCCTTGTCCTGAAGCTGGTAATCCTGGGACAACATTGTACCAACAATTCCTCCAACCATCCTTGATCTCATTGCTCTGATACAGGGAACAACATATAGAGTAAAAGAGGCAAAACAACAATAACACAGCGATGACAGGGGTCATGATTTTCAAAAGCAGTTGCCACCACGGTCCTGAAGTATACCCCTCCATCCTGCTGCATACCCCTTTTAATTTCATTTAATTGGCGTATAGCATCGCTCACTCTGTGTCCATCTCTGCTGTTGGTCCAACACCATCCTGTTCTGCAACACCATGGTTCGAAGAGCTGTGACTTCTGTGGACAGTCCTGTAAGAGATTTAGTGGTTGCATTAACAAACAGTCCCAGTGGATAATCTATAGTGTTCAGTCTCAAGGTATTTTTCTCTGCCTACCCAGGGGAACAAACTCATTAAAATCTTCTTTCCATCAGTCCAATGCTTGAATTCATTAGGCACGTCTGAGCCCCACACACTGTCATGTGGCTTCACATGGATGAGTTCTCTCTTACTCCTATTTAAGGAAGGTTGAACTGAAATGACATAAGTGTGATCAGTGACATAAACAGGTGCACAAACACCACTCCAACTTGGAGACAACTGCAAATAAATGGCAGTTCCACACATCCAGTGAAATCCATCTACTGCATAAGTGCCCTTTAGATCATGGACCTTTCCCCCTGGTCCAGCTTGGTGGAAAGGAAAATAGTAAGTTACACATGCGCATTGGAATAGTCCCCACTGGGATGGAACCGGTGCCTATGACACAATGAGAAAAATGGGAACCTGCAAGAAGCTCAATATAGTTGGACATAGGGGTTGTAACATTAAACTGTTTAAACTCTGTAACATCACAGTTGTAAAATGTTGCATTATCCATTACCACGCGGAAACTGGTATTGACACCAGAAACGGTATTTCTGATAAAACACTCATTCCTTGGTGCTGGTACTGGTCTAGCTGTCAACCTGGACTGGCTGAAAAAGATAGGAAGTTCAGTGCATACATAACAACCAGAAATGTTCCTGGACTTGGTTACAATTTTTGCGTATTGGTACCAGCTGTTAGTCTCATACAAGTAATTTTCATTTATCCACCTCTTTAATGTCTGGAGATTATGAGATTGTGGAAATGTCTAGCATATTATTAACACAATTAGGGCACACATGATACACAAAACTAAATGTTTCAACAACATCTTTCCTTTAGATTTACTTGTCAGTCTCTCTCTCTCCCCTAAGGGCTAGGAAGGATCGTTGGTTTCTTCACTGACGTTGAGACAAAGCCTCCTCTAGATGGTGACAACCCCTTTGTAGTCAGACAAAGGGGTTACCTCCATGCCTGTTGGTGGAAAGACTGACAGGTTCACCTCTTTATGGTGTGCTTTGTATAAGTAGCCCTCTCTTGGATTTTCACAGCTGTAGGAGTTGTCAATAACACTTGGAATGGACCCTCCCACATTGGATCAGACCACGTTTCCTTCTTAATGGTCACAAGGAGCCTGTAGGGCTTCAGAAACATCATTTGGCAGATTATTAACATTTCGTATGTCTCTAGACTGTAATATCTTCCTCATGTAGTCTGCTAATGTTGCATCTTGTTGTGGATCTTTTAAGTCTTTTTGTAGATCAGGGAAATAAAAGGTCTGAAATTTATTGTTTCAAAAGGTGTTAGTCCACAAAGAGCTGATGGGATTATCCTCATATTAAGTTTTACTATTTATCTTAAAACATTTACCAAATTCTTGTATGACTTTGTTAACATGTGTTCCAGTATCACTATAAAGCCTTCTTGGAATTCCAAATGTACATAGCCCCTTTTGCCACTGTTATAGCATCTGGTCCTTTGCAAGGAAAGATTTTCTTGGGGGATATGTTTCAGACATATCAAACAAGATGCACAACATTTTTTTTGAGTAAGTATTAAATCCATATGGAATGAACCATTTGTTCACTAGGCCAATCATCCCCCCTGTTGAGACATGGCTCTGCCCCTGGCTCACATTTGCAGCCCAGTGGAACATTGATTTAGATAATATAGGCTTTCCTTCAGGGAATCTAGTAATCCCTTCAAATTTACACTCAACTAATTTAGCTGGTAACAGCACAGCATTTAATAATTTCAGTAATAACTCTGCATTTTTCCATTGTGCTACCAATTATACCTTTCATTTCTTTCCATACATAATATGTGCCGTCCAAGATGTGTCAGGATTGACATTTTGGACTCTGTTTGGCTTTGTGTTTTGCTTTTTAGTTATCTTATTATTTTGGCCGTAGCGGTTTTGTTCCTCCAGTTTATTTGATGTAGTTTAGTTCTCTCTCTCCTGCCTCCTAGGGTGTCATTGTTTGTGGCTGGTTCCTTGTTGCTCGTCATGCCTCGTCCATGACCTTGATTATGCTTTGTTTATTTTTGCCTCGCCTGGAATTCTTTG
Source organism: Crenichthys baileyi (assembly GCA_036173005.1). NCBI lineage: Eukaryota > Metazoa > Chordata > Actinopteri > Cyprinodontiformes > Goodeidae > Crenichthys > Crenichthys baileyi. The sequence goes on along the minus strand of JAHHUM010000133.1, from coordinate 206,077 downwards.
CCTGGGAGAACCTGCAGTGTTTTTGTGAGTTTTGTATTTGGACTCTGGTTCATGCCTGCAGGGTTTTTGCATTTGTTTGGGCTTTGTAAATAAATCTTTGGATTTACAAAGATGAATTCTCCGAGCTCTTGTCTGCATTTTGGTCCGACCCAAAACCATCCCATGACAGAAGGAACCAGCCAAAAGGACCAAGCAGACAGAGCTCAAGAGCTGCTGAAACGGTTACGCCGAGAGGAGGAGGAATTAAGGAGAATGCATGGGGAAGAGGTGGAGATTTTACCCTCGCCTCTGTTGCTCCAAGAAATGGAGGAAGCCGGACTAATCCTGCCGACGCCGGTGTCTCCTGTCCTCATACCGGGTCGGAAGCGTTCCGGTTTGGCTCCGGCAGTCTCGGCCACCTCCACCTCCTCACATCGACGTCGCCCTCGCCACAAACACTCCACCCCAGCTGCAGCAACTCCGGCCGGGCTCAACCTGCCAGCAGCAGCTTCGCCGGAGCCATCCACGTCAGCAGCGGCTCCTGCAGAGCCATCTAAGCCAGCAGCTATGGCCAAATCATTGGTGCTGGAGGCAGCCAGAGCTGAATTTCCTACGTTTACAGTAGCGGTGGCTACTTATCTGGCCTCAGGGACTGCACTCCTATTCTTCCTGGAACAAGCGAGGGAAGAACAGAAGAGATGCACAGTCCTTAATGACCTGCTCAGTCGCCTCATGGATTCACCCAGCTTATGGAAACAGAAGCTGAAGGTCCTAGACCAGATGAAGTGCTGGGTAATGGAGTGGGAAATTTTTTTCAGACCTTTTAACAGTGGAGGTTTCTAGAAACTGAGCGTCAAAAAATAATTCTGGAAAATAGTAGTTCAGATTCTGTTTTTCCCCAACCACCGCCGGTTTTCTGGGACTCACAGCATGCAGCCAAGCCTCGGACTCACAGCATGCAGCCAAAGCCTCTGGACTCACAGCATGCAGCCAAACCTCTGGACTCACAGCATGCAGCCAAATCTCCTGAGCCCCAACACGCAACCAAGCCTCTGGACTCAGCTAAGTATCCTGAGCCCCAACATGCAGCCAAGCTTACAGAGCCTCTGCCGGCCGCCGCCGGGTCTACAGAACCTCTGACCCAAGTTCCAGAGTTTCGAGAGGGGTTCGAGGACGAACCGCCTCTGACCCAAGTTCCAGAGTTTCGAGAGGTTTCGAAATTTTCTGACCCTAGCTACAGGCCAGACGGACTGTGCTCCTGGCCAGACGGACTGTGCTCCTGGCCAGACGGACTGGGGTCAGATGGACTATGTTTCGGGCACGACTGACCTTATGACACACTACTGCTTGACACTTCAGGCAGTTTCCACGCCAGACACATTTCAGCCAGTTTCCACGCCATACACATTTCAGCCAGTTGCCATGCCATACACATTTCAGCCTGACTTTGTGGCGCCTGAACCACAGCCTGACTTTGTGGCGTCTGACGCACCACAGCCTGACTTTGTGGCGCCTGACGCACCACAACCTGACTTTTTGCCTGACACACTACAGCCTGACTTCTTTCCTTTGGCGCCGGATTTTACGACTGACTATGCGCCTGACCATGCGCCTGATGACACTATGCCTGGGTCCGAGTCGGACGCCAGGACCAAGTTTTCTGGGTTTCTGCCTGGGTCCACACCGGACGCCAGGGCCAAGTCTTCAGGGTTTCTGCCTGGGTCCAAGCCGGACGCCAGGACCAAGTCTTCAGGGTCTCTGCCTGGGTCCAAGCCGGACGCCAGGGCCAAGTTTTCAGGGTTTCTGCCTGGGTCCAAGCCAGACGCCAGGTTCAAGTCGCTGAGGATCTTGCTTCGTGGGTTCACCAGAACTCGCCACAGACCTCCGGGACGGCTGCTCCTTCGCCGCCGGGCTCCGGATCAACAGCCACTTCGCTGCAGACCACCGGACCATCGGCTCCCTCATCGCTGGCCTTTCTGCCGGCCTCCTGGCAGCCTGCATCCTCGCCGCAGACCTCCGAGGTGCCTGCATCCTCGCCGCAGACCTCCGAGGCGCCTGCATCCTCGCCGCAGACCTCCGAGGCGCCTGCATCCTCGCCGCAGACCTGCGAGGCGCCTGCATCCTCGCCGCAGGTTTCCCAAAAGATCTCGTTTCATGGGTTCCTCTGGCTTCGTGGTCGACCTTCTGGCGCCTGCTCCGAGAGTTTTCTGCTATGCTCAGCCGACCGCCTGGCCGAGGGCGTCTTTGACACCAGCTTCTTCGCCACAGACCTCCGGACTATCAGCTCCTTCATCGCTGGCTTCGTCGCTGCAGGCCTCCGGAACATCGGCCTCTTCGCTGGCTTCGTCGCCGCAGGCCTCCGGATTGTCGGCCTATTTGTGGGCTTCGTCATCACAGGACCCCTGATCATCAGCCGCCTCATGGATTTTTTTTTTTCTGTTCCCGTTCCTGGAGATTATGGATTCTGGTTTTGTGTTGTTTATTGGGAGTTAATTTTGTTTCGGACTCTTGCCCTCCTCCCAAGGCCTCCCTCCGCCCACCCGGGTCAGGTTATTTTGTGTTTGGACTCTGGCCCTCCTCCGAGGCCTCCCTCCACCCGCCCTGGTCGGACGGTTTTGCTTTGAACTTTTGTTTTAGTCTCCAGAGGTCGTCTGGAATCCGACCTTGGGGGGGGGGGGGGTTATGTCAGGATTGACATTTTGGACTCTGTTTGGCTTTGTGTTTTGCTTTTTAGTTATCTTATTATTTTGGCCGTAGCAGTTTTGTTCCTCCAGTTTATTTGATGTAGTTTTGTTCTCTCTCTCCTGCCTCCGAGTGTGTGTGTTTTCTTCCTCTCGCTCTTTGTTTCCTGTTATGGTTTTCTTATAACTTGGTATGGATTTTTATTATTATTATGGTAATTATTCTAGTTCTTTCTCTTCCTTGGATTCTCCTGTTTTATTTCTCTTTTGGTATTTTTGTGTTTTTAGTATTTGTTCCTGTGTCCCCTCTAGTTTCTCTGTTTACTTTAGTTCATGGTTATTCTAATTTCTTATGCTTCATTTCATTATTTATCTTTGTTTATAGTTTTGCTTGGTCTGTGTTTTCTGTTTATTGTTTGTTAGTCTATTCTCTCTTCATCAGCCTCTATATTTGTTTCACCTGTTTCCCTCTACCTCCCTGCCTCCTTGTCGCACCTGTTCCTGTGAAAAATTGAAGACAGGTCTATGACCTTTCTTATGTTTATCAGTATTTCAATACAGGTAGAATTGTTACTATTTTTATATGATTTTGGAAAAATTCTGGAAACCTTATTGAGATAGAAATTTGGCAATGATCATCAGAACATCAGACCTTTATTAGCACTTTCAAGGTCCCTCAAAGACGCTCTATAATGAAATCGGTCATTCCCATTCACACACATTCACACACTGACAACTTTTCCCCCATGACTGTCATGAATATCCGCTTGATGGTTTTTAGGATTTTGTGTTTTTATGATGTGAAGCACTTTGAATTGCCCTGCCGCTGAAATGTGCTATACAATTACATTTTTACCTACTTACTTACTTCTCTATCAGAGCAATTTCATTTGCAAAAATTTTAATATAATTTTGTTTTTATATTCTTAAAATACACAATATTTCCTCATAACTATTTTTGTTTCCACTAGGTCTGTTTTAAATGCTTCAATTATTTTTTTATTCACCAAGGATCAATAAGGTGGTCTTAGTGGGGTCCACCTTGAAGGTGTTTTCTGTCGGGTCCGTCCAGTCTGGAGAAGTGTCAGGTTGTCATTGTCAGGTCAGTGAGGTTCATAAGTCAGTCAGAACCTTGGTCTTCTGGTCTTTGGTCATTTGGTCATTTGGTCTGTGCTCATAATGTTTCATGGATCCAGCCTATGATTAGTCAGCAAAACTTCCACACAGTGTAATATTATTTCTGTGGCCACCTATCGGAGAAAAATGTATTGTTAATAAATGAGCTGCATTTCCTAGAACACTGCATCCCACTGTCTTCCTCCTGGATGAGCATCACCTGTTGAAAAACTTTGATCATTGTATTCGTCAGTTTGTTTCACATATTCACACAGATCTTTATATTATACCAGTAGGGGAAGTTGTTAGTATCTCTTGTAGACTGTCATATACTGTTGCACTTGGAGAGGATCTCAGCTTATTCATGTACGCTGCTGCAATGTCTATCATCTCCTCGTTCTCATCAACTTCACCTTTTTCTTTTTAAAAACATTCTGTTCTCCCTTATCTAGTCATTGTTGACTGGGTTTCCCAGTTGGACAGTTTTTTAGCCCAGTGTCCATGTTGTCCACAGGACCAACATGCGTCACCTCCTCTTCCTCTGAAAATTCCTCTCATTCTACCCCCCCCCTTTAGTAGGAAAAAAAATATTTCATCTTCAGCATTGAAGGTATCAGTAGGGGGTTGTTTTTTTCTTTCCACTGACCACCTTTTCAGCATGCATTGCCCAGTTCTGCCAACTGCTAACTGAGCAGGTGGGTAGATCAATTATGTGATTATGTTTTGTGACCCAGTTACGAATCTCAGGCAAAGCATTTGCCTGGAGGGCAACTGTTGATAGGAACTGCCATCAGCATTATTGTGTTGCAGTCCACTATTCCTTTTAAACACTTCTTATAACATTTTCCCACAACACCGCGAGTCGTGGCTTATCTGTTCCACTGGCGCTAAGGGTTCAGGGCAATCGCAGCTGCAGCAGCGCCCTGGCGTTGTAGTTGCCTGCCCCTCCCCCTTAGTACACAAGCGTCGTTATCTTCTTCCCTGGCTTCTGCTATATAAACCTCCTTGCTCTTTTTGTCGTTCCCTGCATCTCTTTTATGGGCTTCAACAAGCCATTTTTTTGTATTTTATTGTTTTAAGTTTGACTTTCTGTTGTTGGCTCTGTACCAAATGGGTACAAGCAGGAACTAAAAGATCTCCTTTAAAATTTTTATCTTTCTGCCATTTAGCGAGGTTTTTTACTGTATCTGGATATTTTGAGTGCATACCCTTTGCATCTCATCCTAACGGGGGCTGCTTCCCGAAAGCAGTTTCCCATTTTAAGAGTTGTTTCTTTTCTATCTATTAAAAACGATTTTTAAGAACTGAGTTCTACTTCTATTAATTTATATTAGCACTATTTATTGAATTCTTTGTGCTTTATTATATATAGTTTTATCCTTTACTCTGGTTTATTATTATTATTATTCGGACTCCGCTCTATTTATACATATTTATATAACAGGGGTATAGTTTTAATATATATATATATATATATATACAGTACAGACCAAAAGTTTAGACACACCTTCTCATTCAAAGAGTTGTCCTTATTTTCATGACCATGAATATTGTAGCTTCACACTGAAGGCATCAAAACTATGAATTAACACGTGGAATTATATACTGAACAAAAAAGTGTGAAACAACTGAAAATATGTCTTATATTCTAGGTAGCCACCTTTTGCTTTGATCACACTCTTGGCATTCTGTTGATGAGCTTCAAGAGGTAGTCACCTGAAATGGGTTTCACTTCACAGGTGTGCCCTGTCAGGTTTAATAAGTGGGATTTCAAGCCTTATAAATGGGGTCGGGACCATCTGTTGTGTTGTGCAGGAGGTGGATACAGTACACAGCTGATAGTTCTACTGAATAGACTGTTAGAATTTGTATTATGAAAAAAGCAGCTAAGTAAAGAAAAACGAGTGGCCATCATTACTTTAAAAAATGAAGGTCAGTCCGTCCGAACAATTGGGAAAACTTTGAAAGTGTCCCCAAGTGCAGTCGCAAAAACCATCAAGCGCTACAAAGAAACTGGCTCACATGAGGACCGCCCCAGGAAAGGAAGACGAAGAGTCACCTCTGCTGCGGATGATAAGTTCATCCGAGTCTCCAGCCTCAGAAATCGCAGGTTAAGAGCAGCTCAGATTAGAGAACAGGTCAATGCCACACAGAGTTCTAGCAGCAGACACATCTCTAGAACAACTGTTAAGAGGAGACTGTGTGAATCAGGCCTTCATGTTAAAATAGCTGCTAGGAAACCACTGCTGAGGACAGGCAACAAACAGAAGAGACTTGTTTGGGCTAAAGAACACAAGGAATGGACATTAGACCAGTGGAAATCTGTGCTTTGGTCTGATGAGTCCAAGTTTGAGATCTTGGTTCCAACCACCGTGTCTTTGTGCGGTGCAGAAGAGGTGAATGGATGGAATCTACATGCCTGGTTCCAACCGTGAAGCATGCAGGAGGAGGTGTGATGGTGTGGGGGGTCTTTGCTGATGACACTGTTGGGGATTTATTCAAAATTGAAGGCATATTGAACCAGGATGGCTACCACAGCATCTTGCAGCGGCATGCTATTCCATCCGGTTTGCGATTAGTTGGACCATCATTTATTTTTCAACAGGACAATGACCCCAAACACACCTCCAGGCTGTGTAAGGGCTATTTGACCAAGAAGGAGAGTGATGGGGTGGTGCGCCAGATGACCTGGCCTCTACAGTCACCGGACCTGAACCTAATCGAGATGGTTTGGGGTGAGCTGGACCGCAGAGTGAAGGCAAAAGGGCCAACAAGAGCTAAGCATCTCTGGGAACTCCTTCAAGACTGTTGGAAAACCATTTCAGGTGACTACCTCTTGAAGCTCATCAACAGAAAGTCAAGAGTGTGCGGAGCAGTAATCAAAGCAAAAGGTGGCTACTTTGAAGAACCTAGAATATAAGACATATTTTCAGTTGTTTCACACTTTTTTGGTCAGTATATAATTCCACGTGTGTTAATTCATAGTTTTGATGCCTTCAGTGTGAAGCTACAATATTCATAGTCATGAAAATAAAGAAAACTCTTTGAATGAGAAGGTGTGTCCAAACTTTTGGTCTCTACTGTATAGATAGATAGATAGATAGATAGACAGACAGTATCATCAAATCAAAACAGAATTCCTCAACGGGCCCCCAACATCTCCCAGAAAACAGGCTTCTAGATTAAACACCTAGTTTTGATCCGGTTTTCCACACTGAGTTCTACCCTCGGAGATTGCAGGGGTTTTAGACTGAGATTTGATGGCACCTAATATCCAAATCAGAATTCCCCACGACACACCTCAGCAGTCAACAACTTTATGTTGACACCAGCAAGGTTTCGGGTTGTCTCACTGAGTGAATCATGTGATTCTGCATTCATACACTCCCCCTGTTTATTATTAGGCCTCTTCAAAACGGCAGTTATATTAAACGCCGAGCATACTGGCTTGCGTATTTATCTAGCGCTAACGTTAAGTTTACCGGCTTGCGTATTTGTTTTTAGTTGGTTCTGTCTTACCTGTGCGTTCGTTCACACTGTCGGAGCACGAAGATCCACCCCCCGGTGCCCACTAACACATTACCCATGCCACGCCGCTCAGGCATGTTGAGCTCATAAGTAACAGGACCTACTTTTCTGTTTATGATAAAAGTCCCCTGCCACTTGGCTAAGAGGCTGCTTTCAGTAGATGGCAAAAGAAGCAACACTTTTTGTCCTTCCTTAAAGGTCCTCCTCTGAGCTGTTTTATCATAGTTCTGCTTTTGACGCTGCTGGGCTTCAACTAGGTGACTATGAGCCAGTTCCTGAAACTGTTCAAGCTTGTCCCTCATTTTCAACACATATGAGAGTGATGTACACTGTTCTTCAGGTCTGGCCCCTTCCCAAGCCTCTTTGAGGACATCTAGTCAGCCCCTAACAGTATGACTATACAAGAGTTGAAAAGGAGAAAACCCAGTAGATGCTTGAGGTACCTCTCTATAAGCAAAAAGCAGAAACGGTAACCACTGATCCCAGTCTTTCCCTGAGTTATTTACAAACTTCTTCAGCATGGATTTCAGAGTTTTATTAAACCTTTCAACAAGTCCATCAGTTTGAGGATGGTAGGGACTTGTTTTGATTCCACTAATTCCCAGAAGTTTATAAACTTCCGTCAATAGATTAGAAGTGAAGTTTGATCCTTGTTCCTTGATCTTTCGAACGTTGTTAAATAATGTTCAATATCTTCATCCTCACCATAAGGCTGCATCTTTGGACCTTTCCAACTGGTTGATCTCAGATTGGATGCTTGTGGTTCCTCAGATGTGCTGGGAAGGCTTCCTCTCTGTTGTACTGATTGTGGCACCTTTGGTCTTACTACAGGACTGGGAAGCGTTCCGGAATCAGCTACTGCACCCTCCAGCTGCATCTGATGCTCTCTGTGTTCCATTTGGACCTCCTGCTGAAGTTGACTGAACTGGTGTTGTATTTTCCTCCATCGTTCATCTTGGCATTGTCTGTCCTGCTCCCATTTTTCTTCATGGTCAGCATGCTGCTGCATCAGGCCTTTCAATAAAGCTGAAAGTTCACAAAAACTTTGTGCATCAGAGCGCTGCTCACCAGAAGCTTCTAGCAGGTTTTCATCATCTTGGACCTCTTCTGTGGAACACTCCACTGGCCCCTGATGCCTCTTTGACTTGGCTGATTTCTGCATTGCTGTCTCCTATCAGCCTGGAATCATCACTGCCACCATTTGTGAAGTAGTGTTGTCAAGGAGCAGCAAGGTGAACAAGAAAACAGCATCAGCCACCTGTTTCAGATTCTTCTGTTGACTTTTTTATTTTTTTACCTTTGACTCAGACCACTCTTTTTTAGCTTCCAAGCACTCACTGGTTTGTATAGCCAGTTGGCAACACACCTGCGTTTGAGTGGACCAAGCCACAATTCGACAGGAAAAATAAACAAAAACAAAATATAAACAAGAAAAAACAAAATAATCTAATTTACAAACTCATCTTCATAACGAAAAGATCTGCAAAATATACCATGTAATAAAAGTTAACTCAAAAGTTACTTTAAAGAAAAACAAACAAAGCAATACTCCAAAGAAAACCCTCTAATTGGTAGAACCCAGCAAGGTAATCAGTGACATCATCCAGCCATTCAAGCAGGAAACACTATGACAATGGGGAATAAAAAGAAAAACAAATACCATGAATATACTTTGAAACAAAATAAACAAATTCAACCAATAGTTCAGAATTAATAACTTTAACCCAAACATATAAATAGATGGAAACTGCAACATAATGCTAACACAAACAAACCCGGGATAGTAAGTGAAGCAAAGTTGCAAACTAATGTTTAAAGTTAAGCTTTATGACCAGCTACCGAAAGTAAATAAATCAGAAATAAGAATAAGGGAAGGGTGGTAAACACAAACTGAACCACTTTGTCACAAGCACTGTATACTATGTATACACTGTATACACTGTAACTACCCTTTTAATTCAGGTGCATTTAAAAAAAATTGTGCAATAAGTTCAATTTTTGATGACTTGCAGATAATAGATATCCAACATTTAGTGTCCTATATATATATATATATATATATATATATATATATAAGATATATATATCTATATATATATATATAATATATTTTTAATGTATAAATGTTACAATGCCCATATTATGGCCTACACAGTCATGGGGAAGACCTGACAGATGTCCCGAAGACAGTCATTGACACTCTCCACAAGCAGGGTAAGCCACAAAAGGTCATTGCTAAAGAAACTGATTGGTCCCAGAGTGCTGTATCCAAGCACACACATAGAAAGTTGATTAGAAGGAAGAGAATGTTGTAAAGGTTATGATTATTGATTAATTAAAATGTATCAAAATTATAATCAGAATGCAGAAAAAATAACTTCTTAACCAAAAATCATTACATAAGAATAGAAATCAGAGATGTCCTCTGGTGTATGGGCTCACAGCCCTTAATAATTAAAATTAGTAAATTATCATTAATAACTGATAATTATCAACCAAAACCATGCTAAATGTCACTGTTTTTCCATCCTATTCCCGAAGGTGGGGGAACTTTGACCTTATTTTGACAGATAAATCACTCTTGCACGAAATAAACACAAACGTTTCTCTTATATATATATATATGTGTGAAAACATATTGAAACCATATAGCCCTGATATAATTACTACTCTTGTCCAAAACCCTTCACCTAACAAGCACTATTCTACACAAAGGGGATAAAAATGACTACCTAACAATAGTAATAAAAGAAAACATATGCGCATTGAGTGTCTATGAAGAACAAACCAGCAGTTGTATGGACAAAATGTGCAATTTGGGTTAACTTGGAAAGAGTAACCCTCCTGGTGTGCTGATGTCTCGATTGCGGCGACCAGCTGGTAGAACAGTGGGGCCGCGCCCTTAGCCACTAGCAGCTGATTACCCCAAATCTCTAACAAAGGGTCATAAAACTCTGAGGTTGGAACTCAGTGGAAAAACTCCAGTAATAAAACTGGGACAAAGGAGTGGTCAGGCCACGCGGCCCAGTACGCAGTTGCTTTGAATAAAAAAACTTTAAAAGTCCAACTTCTAACTCCTGGCTGATTTCGGATCAGTCGGACGAAACGCACGCACCTTGCTGATTGCATCCACGCGCCGCGATTCAGCACACTTGCACAGCAAATCAAAACAGCTCACCATAAAACACATCAATCAGTATTGCATGCAACAAGATGATACCTTGGATTAACTACTGGTGATTCTAAATCACCTTAAACTATGCATCATCCTGCCCAGAGCTTAAAATACACCTATCCAATTTAATATAAAAAAAAAATGAAATTACTTTGATTTCTTCTCTATACCGGCTGAGGATCGGTAGTAGGTCTGAAGAAAAGGGGGGGGGGGGGATCACACCTCCATGATCAACAAAAAAAAAAAGTAAGCTTCTCATCTGTCCAAAACGGGGAAAATATGAAGAACCGTTGCCGTAGACTGAATCAAAGGGGTCTCCTTGGAAATAAAACCTCTGTGGGTTTTCACCTGTGCCGGAGTGTCGCCGTGTTCTTCGATCGGCATATGAATCTTCTGACCTTCTTGTATCAAACAGATTTCCAGCTTTCAAGCTCTTCCGGGAATGGCCGTGTGGAGGAAAAGTTCACATGGGAGCTTTTGTCTCTCCAGATATGCGCCTCCGATGCGTCTTCCCGTGAGACACGCTTGAAATGGCAACGAAAGTTTGTTTTCTGCTGATTTTATAGTCCCGGGTGACGTCGGACCTGCGGCGTCTGTTGAGCTGCGCATGTCGAACTGCGCAGCCCAGTCGGCCTATTCCCCCAAAATGGATGACCACAACAATGTGATAGGAAAATGTGCACCATCATCAGAGATAACCACTCCCTTGAGAGAATTTTAAAGCAAAATCCATTAAAGAATTTGTTGGAGCTTCATAAGAAGTGGACTGAGGGTCTGAGCCACTACGCACAGATGACACCAACACATGGGTTACAAATATAAAACAATAGGGACTTTAGAAACCAAGTGTTGGTTCTCTGGGTTTCTCAAGTCCACAGTCAAAACATCTACCATCTACCAGGTATTGCAAGAGTACTTCACGCATCCCTCTGCTGACAAGCTTTTGCCTTTTTCCAGGAATTTTAGTTTGCAGATCGACTCAGGGACCTAAAACCTAATTTTTGAAGACGTGCTATGCTTTGATTAAAGTAAAATTCATGTATTTGGCTATAAACACCATTATTACTATTGGGGAATTTTGAAGGAAACTTGAAAACTGAATCGAACTGTGAAGTTTGAGGGCTGAAGACTGGTGCACTTCACAAATTAGATGACATCATGATAAAAAAAAACATGAATTCCAGTCCCATAGAAGATTTTTGGGCAGACCCGAAAAGGTGTTTGATTGCCAGCTGGCCTATAAGCTTGTCTCAGTTTCACCAGTTCAGGATGCAGGAATGGGCCAAAACTCCAGCAAACTATTGTGAGAAGCTTGTGGAAAGATACCGAAAACATTTCACCCAAATCGTACACTTTAATTGGCATTTAAAAAAAATATTATCTAAATGTATATAAACTTCAGAATTTAAAGATGGTTTAAAAACAGATCTAGAAGAATTCGCCTATTCTGGCTTTTGCCAACAGACGTGATTTTGATAATCCTAACTAACCTAAAATGGTCAATGTAATGGTGAGAAAAAGGATGTCTCCTTTTCTAAAGTGCATTTACATATCTGGGTTCACTGAATGCAGTTTGGAAAATATCATTATTTTCCCTTAGCAAACAATTGGCAAAAAGAGTCATTACTGTAATATAGCCTGGCCAGCTGTTTTTGCTCCTGTTTGTTTTCTTAATAAAGTCATGGCAGCTTTGATGTGTAAAAAGCCTGAAAATACAATTCTCGGTGCTGCACATATGGTATCAACGATTACTGTAAATAAAAACTTTGGAATGTATCAGCTTTCCCCTCATCTTGTTTAACGTGGGACTGGGTTTTATATTTTTTTAGACCTGTAACGGCACACTGGTGAATTGCAGAATAAATAATGAAAGTGGAACAATAATGTGGTCAGAGTTCACCTCATTATTTTCAGTTGTTGTCTGTTGAAGCATATTTTGGTAATTATTGTGCTTTCTCCTGTTTTTCCTGGCAAATTGTGTTGCAATTACTGTTTGCCTGTTTTTCATTACTTGTATAGTTACATTGTCTTTTCACCTTATATGTAATTATCAACAAAAACTAAATCTCACATGTAAGTAAAAGGTTATTGGGTGAGATGAATAGGTAAAAATTAACCTTTGTATAAAACACTATACCTGATAAATAAAAGCTAAAGTAGAAATATTGCTGTTGATGTAGTACTACTTCTTAAACGTCTCCCTGTTTTTCTTTTTCATCTACTAGGTTTTTAGGTGCATCTACAAGAAAATCAGGTGCAGACACATTTAAAAAAGGGAAATAATTCCCTACCTGATTGTTGGTAACTGTTGTAATAACTATTTTAAAGTCAGGTTTGTCATTGCTTTGATTCCGCTAAATATTAAGATTCGGAACCTTCATTGATTATTAAAATTACAAATTGTTGAAGGATGAGAATGATAGCTAACTGCTTCAGCTAGGCCCAGTGTCCAGGGTTAAAGGATCTGGAAGGAGGAACAAGGAGAGCTAGGAAAACGTCACACATATGATATGATAACTTAGGGAAATGGCATGAATCAGTTTACCACTTGTGTGCACAGAAAGAACTGGCGATTCTCCATCTCCTCTGCCACTCCTTTAAAGCTGGCTTGATGAGCTCAGATGAGCTGCAGCCGGAGCTCATTATCCTCCCTGCCTCTCCTGCATGAGGAAGCACAAGACAGATGCACATATACACACACACAAACATATACTTAGACATAGCCCAGGCAGATATGACAGAAACAAGAATATGTCAAACACTATTTCCATCATCGGAGAAGTGGAGGTGGTGGAGGAGCATAAATACCTTGGTGTTCACCTGGACAATAGACTGGACTTGAGATGCAACAGTGAAGCTGTCTACAAGAAGGGACAGAGCAGACTCTGCTTCTTAGGCGAACTTAGGTTCTTGAGTTTTTGCAACAAGACGCTGCTGATCTTGTCTGTTTTGGAGGGAGCAATCTCTTCTGATGTCATCTTTTGGAGAGACTAAAAAGATGAATAAGCTGATAAAGAAGGCTGGCTCTGTTCTGGGGACTGTTCTGGAGCCTCCAGAGATGAATGTGCAAAGTAGGATTTTTAGTCAAATGAATAACATAATAGACGGTAATGAGGATCCTTCTAACAAGACAACCAATAAAAATAAACTGTTTACAATCAGAGGCTTCATCAGACCTCCTGTATTAAATATAACTACAGGACATCCTTCATATCCACAGCCATTACATTCTGCAATGAGACTTAGATATTGGGAGATTTATAAACTACTATTGAAATGAAATGAACAGATTTATATACAATTAGAACAAAATGAAATATATATTGAAAGATATATAATCAATTGAGGTTTGGAAAAAAAAAACATCAGTAATTTGGGCAAAGGCATGTTTTTAACTTCTCAATTTCGATATTGTGGTCATATCAGAGAGTTGTAAAAATAAAGTTGTGCTTAGTCAAAGGCTTACACAGTAGAAAGTAGTGGATTTTTGATTTGCAGTATCAGATTAACACATTATTTTATATAAAGTGTAAAAGGAACATCCAGCCATACAGGGTGCCCACTAACAAGATACATCCTGGATGTCACATGGGACAGGGCTGAATTCTCATATGTAACAGAAAAAAAATGCAATTGTTCAGTATGACTCATAATTTTCAACTTCACCCTTCAAAAAGACTGCTAATTGATTCAAATTGTGTCAATACAATAGAGTTGACTAAATTAGATGAATGCACAAATTTCTCAGTGGTGACATGATGATATCTCAGGGATCTCAGCTGAAAATGTATGAATCATCTTGTTTCTGAACATTGCTATAGAAACTTCCTTTGTCCAGGAAATGATAAATATGAAGAATCATAATTTAATCACTACTGCTAACAACTGTTGCTAGTTTGTTCACAAAGATATTATCTCGAGCTTGAACTGACAGGCTTGATTCCTGGATTTGAGATTTTTTTAAATGCATTCAGACATCAATTAATGATCTGAAATCTAATTAGACAACTAAGAAACCTTTATTTTTAGACCACCTTTCATCTAATATTAGCCTAAATGTATAATTAGCCTACAGATGCTCAATGATGTGTTGTAAACTGACCTATTCCATAACACCTTCACTGATGTGATTGTGCATGCAGTTAAGGGTAATTCAGATAAAGTCTTACAGACGTGCAATTAAATAAATAAGAAATATTTCATCTTTGGGCTGTTTTGGATTTCACTCTAAGGGTAACTCTGCCGCCTGGAGCTGACTGACAGGTGAAATGCTGCATGCTGAGATAGACATCAGTCAAACACATAAACACTCTAAGCCAAACCCTGGAAAAATCAATATCATCACCTTTTTGGAATGATAAGAATAATCCGGAGCTGGATCAACAGGAGCCTCAGGGTTCCATTAAGCCATCTGTGGGCTCTTGTGTTTGTGGGAGTGTTTGAGCTGAAGAGTTGGACCGGCTCATCTGGATCCACAGGTGACCTTGCCTGGAGGTCCTGCTTACCTCTGCTTGCCTGCATCCAGCTGAGTCATTGTTCGTATCAAAGAAACACCCTGCAGAGTCTAATGGTAGCCAGATGGCTGCTGCTGCTACAGGCTTTCATTCATGAACTAATGTACTTTCATTTGACGTCTTACTTTTCAAACTATTTAGATTATGTTTTTGTTTTCATAATTATTTAAAAGCAGACGCATGTTTGAACAGTTGCTAAACACAAATAATGATTTGATTGATGATTTCCTTTGATCTGTTATTTTGTATAGATAAATCCTTGTTCTTTTTATTCATCGCTTTACCTGTCAAGAGCCATAAATGTTTTGTTCTGCAGATCCTTTTTGCATATCTTGATGTTTACTATATTGCAGGTGACATATTACTCGAGAGTTTCCTGACCCACATGCAGAAACAATCTGCTAAGGTGCACAGGCTTGAGTTTACCACTCGACGTGGTCCATCAGGCGAAGAATGCTCGTCCCGCAGCTCCTTAAAAGCACCTGCAGATGATTGCAAGTGTGCAGCTGTTGGACCATTTTTTAGAAAAACCCCTGAGGCGCACATGTCGGGTTGATAACCAAACTTGTTGACCCGGAGAGTAAACTGGAGCGGGGACCCGGTGCCGGTCAGCCAGTCTTCGGTTTCTCGCACAAGTGCAGTTCAGAGCTGAAACCATGCGATCCCACACCCTTTTACATCTACGGATGTGGTGAGAAACAGAGGGAATAGCAATAGCCTGTTCTTCATTCGGAAAAAGGGGTGGTTGGTAGCCTAAAGATATTTCAAAAGGAGAAAACCCTGTGGCTGAGGAGACCTGGTTGTTATGCGCGTATTCTATCCAGGGCAAGTGCAAACTCCAGGAGGACGGGGTGGATGAGCATACACATCGGAAAACTGCTTCTAGTTCCTGATTCATTCTTTCTACCTGTACGTTGGTTTGGGGGTGATAGCCTGAAGTTAACACTACTCTGGCACCTAAGGCGGAACAAAACCCCTTCCATACACCGGATATAAACTGGGGTCCCCGATCCGAGAGGATCTCCTGGGGAATCCCATGTAACCGAAAAACATGTTTGATTAGCAACTGAGCTGTTTCACAGGAAGTGGGAAATCTCTGTAAGGGAACCAGATGGCAGGCTTTAGAGAACCGATTGACGATGGTTTGAATAGTGGTGAATCCCCTGGAGGCAGGAAGCCCAGTAACAAAGTCCAGTCCTATGTTTCACCAGGGACGTTTAGGCACGGGCAAAGGCTATAACAAGCCAGCGGGAGGCTGGTTGCGTGACCTGTTACAAGCACAGATGTGACAGGTGTTTACAAAGGACCTAACATCCTCAAAAACCTGTGGAAGGCGTGGTAAGGCATATTCGTCACTTCCTGTTTTTTCTAGCAGTGGTAAGGGGCTGCTAGCTTAGCGTTAGCTCCACCATGGCTACCCGTTCTGCTGTTTCTCTCTCTGAGTCTCCTCCTCTCTCCTGCTCTCTCTGTCAGATGTTCAGTTACTCCTCTGCCTCCTTTAGTGATAATGGTACGTGTAATAAATGTAGCATTTTTGTAGATTTGGAGGCGAGGGTTTCGGAATTGGAGGCTCCGCGCTATTGAAAAAACAGCAGATAGCCGAGGCCCCTTAGCCAGCGCGGAGCCACCGAGGGTAGCTCCCCATAGCAGTCCTTCAGCAGAGCCCGCGCAGCCGGGGCCTAAGGCCGGCTGGGTGACGGTACGTAGAAAGCATAGTCCTAGATCCCAGCCCACAGGTCACCACCAACCCGTCTACGTTTCTAACAGATTTTCCCCGCTCAGCGACACACCCAGTGAGAAGCGAACTCTGGTGATTGGCAGCTCCATAGTCAGAAACGTGGCACTAGAGACACCAGCAACCATAGTCAAATGTCTGCCAGGGGCCAGAACGGGCGACATCAAATCCTACCTGAAACTGCTGGCTAAGGATAAGCGTAAATACGGTAAGATTGTTTTTACGCTTGCGGTAATGACACCCGGTTATGTCAGTCGGAGGTCACCAAAGTTAGTGTTGTGTCTGTGTGTAAGTTTGCCAAAATAATGTCGGACTCTGTAATTTTCTCTGGTCCCCTCCCCGATCTGACCAGTGACGACATGTTTAGCCGCATGCTGTCATTCAACCGCTCTCAATTTTTAGATCAGTTTTCAGACCTTTTATCTGATTTAGTGTTAAATACAGATAAGGTTGTTATAGTGGGGGATTTTAACATTCATGTTGACACTGAAAGTGATAGCTTAAATATAGCCTTTAATGCTATCTTAGACTCAATTGGCTTTGCTCAAAACATTAACAAACCTACCCACCTTTGTGTTCATTCTTTGGACCTTGTGCTGACATATGCCATTGTATGTAAAGACATAACAATATTTTCTCATAACTCTGTCCTGTCTGACAATTTTTTAATAACCTTTGAGTTTAATTTAACCGAGTACTCCACACCCTAAAGAAAATTTCATTATTGTAGATCATTATCAGACAATGCTGTAACAACCTTTAAAGAATCTGTTCCACTTTTGATTTCCTCATTATCACAGAAAAACAGAGTGGAGGGCAATAATTTTGTTTCTTCCCCTTCACAAATTGATTCTCTTGTTCATAGTTTTACTTCATCATTGCGTGGTGCATTAGACAATGCAGCCCCCTTGAAAAAGAAGGTAATTATTCGTAGGAGGCTAGCTCCCTGGTTTAATTCAGAGCTGCGTACTTTAAAGCAAAATGTTAGAAAATTGGAGAGAAAATGGCGCTCTACACACCTAGAGGATTCCTACTTAATCTGGAAAAATAGCCTACTGTTGTATAAAAAGACACTTCGCCAAGCCAAAACAGCTTATTTCTCATCATTACTTGAAGAGAACAAGAATAATCCTAGTTTTCTCTTTAGTACAGTTGCTAAACTTACACAGAGTCATAGCTCTGTTGTCACTAATGATATTCTTATGGCCTCAGATAATGGATTGTGTCTGTACTTGTCCTGTTAGATCTCAGTGCTGCATTTAATACAGTTGATCATAATATACTCTTAGAAAGGCTGGAATATGCTGTAGGGATCAGGGGAACAGCACTAGGCTGGTTTAAATCTTATTTGTCTGACAGATTCCAGTTTGTTCATGTAATTGATAAATCATCTTTAAACTCCAGGGTTAATAGTGGAGTACCACAGGGTCCAGTACTTGGGCCAATTCTCTTTACTATATATATGCTTCCAATAGGTAAAATTATCAGGCAGCATAGAATAAATTTTCCCCTGTTAGCTGATGGGTACTCAGCTTTACTTATCCATAAATCCCGATGAGCCCAACCAGTTAGATAGACTACAAGCATGTCTTGAAGACATAAAAACTTGGATGACTTTAAATTTTCTCCTTCTAAATTCAGACAAGACAGAAGTTGTCATCTTTGGACCGGAGTCTTTAAAAAAGAAACTGCTTAGTCGATCACTAAGCATTAAATTGACCTCCGATAATAAAGTAAAAAACCTTGGTGTTATTTTTGACCAGGACATGTCATTTAACACTAGAACTCCTAGGGCCATCAATTTGTGGGTTTTGAAAGTTTGACATGCCATGACTCTGGTTTATAAAAACTCTATCTTCCTGGCACCCTGATTTTTTCTAAACCTGTGTCTTGTGTTTTCTATGTCTCTATTTGAAAAAATAACAAAGTAAATAAAAGATCTAAGTATTTCTACCTCTAACTAACTCTGACGGCCCTATTGTTTACATTGATATTTTTCTTCCACGGCTGAGTACACGCGTGAGCGTTGCCTAGCAACCGCCACTCTAGAACGTACTCTGAGAATGAGATTACTGGCATCCTACAAATGGGTTCTAGAAGGATATTTTCTGCTCAAGAGGCATTGGAAATGCTTCAAAACTTAGATGATCGTGATTCTGAGGTCTAGAGGGATTCTGACGACTCTTGGTCAGCATTCAGTTCCAGTGACAGCAGGTCAGAGAATGAGCCTCCCCCGGCTAAAAAAACACGAGTCGTCCCATTAGCAGGAGGTTGTGACGCATTATTTCAATGTAGTAAAAGACTAGCCTATGTAACGATTTTATCATTTTAGGCTATAGTTTACAGATTAGTAAACTAATAAAAGATAAAACTATAGCAACAGTGCCACAATCAGCGCAGGTTCAGAGACAGGGAGACGAGCCAGGTGCCCAGTGCCCAGCTATAAACCCAGCAAACCAGCTCCCTGGCAGGAGAGAAACTACAAATCAAGATACTGATAATGGACAAGGAAATAAACAATAAGTTAGGACATAGATATAGTAGCCCAGTAACAACAATCTAATCTGCGCTTTACATCGTTTTCATCGCAAGACGAGCGCACATGTGGGAAGGAGGAGGAGATAGGAAACGATGGCACTGTGTGGACAGGTGTAGGGGAGGAAGACAGTAGAGTGAGGAGTCAGAGCCAGAACGCATTGACAGAGTGCCAGATCCAAAATCCCCAGACCGCATTCCTCTGCTTGGTGGATGCCGAAATGCTCATCCACGTTCAGGGCTGCCCTGTGGCTGAGGTCCGCACAGTTTTAAGAGATGATTCCTCCTCGGACATGAGTGTGAATGAGATGAAGGCATTTTTAGCACTAGTTTACATGGAGCTGTCAAGCTTTTGGTCAGATTAGTAAAGCTTTTTTTTTAAATGTACCCGCTACTCTCTATTATTTTTCAATACTATTTATAATTAATAATAAAACATAATAGGTGTTGATCAAATACTATTATTAATTCTTGTCAAAAACATAATTTTATAGCGTGCAAGAAAACCTTTAGCATTCTGACCAATGTAATGCGATGACGTCATCACCGCCCTCGCATCCAGAATGCTCGCCATCAAATTGACGGCCTTGGGAGTTCTAGTAGTGTAGGAATTCTGGGAGTCCTAGTGTTAAATCCCATATTAAACAGGTTTCTAGGACTTCCTTCTTTCACCTCTGGAACATTGCCAAAATTAGAAATATCCTATCCAGGAGTGACGCTGAAAATCTAGTCCATGCTTCAAGGCTGGACTATTGTAATTCTTTACTATCAGGATGTCCAAAAAATGCAGTTAAAAGCCTTCAGCTGATTCAAAGTGCTGCAGCAAGAAGTTCTGATAAAAAAAAAGAGAGATCATATTTCCCCTACTTTAGCTTCCCTTCATTGGTCCCTGTTAAATCCAGAAAAGAATTTAAAATTCTCCTCACATATAAAGCCCTTAATGATCTAGCTCCATCATACATAAAAATCTGATTTTTCCATACTTCCTAACAGAGCACTTCGTTCTCAGACTGCAGGTTTACTGGTGGTTCCTAGAGTCTCTAGAAGGGGGAAGGGAGGCAGATCCTTTAGGGCTCCTCTCCTGTGGAACCAGCTCCCAGTTTTAGTCCGTGAGGCAGACACCCTCTCTACTTTTAAGGCTAGGCTTAAAAAATTTTTTTTTGATAAAGTTTATAGTGGCTTAGGTTATCCTGAGTTATCTCTGTAGTTTATGCTGCTATAGGCTTAGGCTGCTGGAGGACATAATGTCCACTTTCACCCTCTTCGCTACATTTTTCCCCCCCTCCCAATTTTGCATTATTGCTGTTATTTCATCTTTTACTTTATGTTCTCTCTCTTTTTTCTTCCTAGAAGCTACACCTGCCTGACTCTTGGGCTACCCCTGTGACACCTTTCTAGAGAGGGGCATCATCCAAGCTTCTGCTCGCAACAACTTAATGCTCACCCTCTACCAATGATCCACATGGCCCTGTCTTTCAGTGTTTAACCCTTTCTCTCTCCTAGACATGGCAATTGACAGCTTTTACTGTAACTAACTATGTGCTCTCTTTCAGACTCTTACCTTGAAAACTGGCTCAGAGTTTATCTGTTCTTTCTTTCTAGATGAAACGACTAAAGGAGCTACATCCATTAACATTTACCTTTTCCTTCCCATAGAAAGTTCTCCTGGATTAGTGCTTCTTTGTTCTCTTTTTGTCTCTGCTCTGTTCTCTCAAACCCACAGTCGGTTGTGGCAAATGGCCGCTCACACTGAGCCTGGTTCTGCTGGAGGTTTCTTCCTGTTAAAAGGGAGTTTTTCCTCTCCACTGTCGCTACATGCATGCTCAGTATGAAGGATTGCTGCAAAGTCAACCTCAGTGACTGTCCACTATCTCTACATGCTCATCCAGGAGGAGTGAATGCTGCAAGTCACTGACTGGATGCAATCTGCTGGGTTCCCTTAGACAGGAAAAAATGTTATCCAATTTGAATAAATAACTGAATCTGACTGCACTGTTCAATGACTAGGATTAATTGGAATGTATGTACCTGACTTTTGTGAAGTGCCTTGAGACGACATGTGTTGTGAATTGGCACTATATAAATAAACTGAATTGAATTGAATTGAAAAAGGGACGGCCACCAAAATGAGCGTCCGATGAGCGATACGGTTCGACTAACACCCGGGTGACAGGTATTTAGCAGTATGTGCCCACTGTATGAGGCGGGCACGAACAGAACTGGGGACATAGGTTCGACTTGGAGTACTCCCTGTGTTCCTCTTGGCAGGAACGGGAGTTCACAGTTCAGTTTGCTTCTCAAAGGCCTATGACTGGGCAGGACACGGTTAGCCTGGTTAGGACTAAACTCTGACTAACTCATACCTGTCTATGTCATTCAATGAGACAAATGCAAAGCAATACATTCACATCATCATCACATTCTTTTGGCATCAGCTTTGGTAACCCTGAGACAAAGTGAAACAACAATAAAAAGAAAGAGAAAAAAAAAACAAGATAACCAAATAATGGGGTCATAGCTTAGTCGTCCAATTCCAGTCAGGCACGGGAATCAGCCTGTGGCATTGGCAAAGGTAGCGCTATGAACCATGGGTAAATAAATGTGAAGGAGTCAATCCTGGTTTGTAACCAACTATGCAGTGTGTTATCTTAACAAAAACCAACGTTTAACATGAGTTTAGGTTTAAATACATTAGCTCCTTTAAATGATGATGGGATTTAACATATCTCCTGTCTCTAAACTTTTTAGATCGGAAAAGGGAGAGGAAAAATAATAATAATAATAATAATAATAATAATAATAATAATGGAACTACACTACTTAGGTTATAAGCCAGGTGTGTTTGTGGAGGTTGCAAGCTGCCTGCTGTGGTGGACTTTAGGATTTTCTCTACTAAATCCAGCAGAACTTGGCAAGTAGGTATCCGTGCCTCGGTGAGACCATCTACAGATGAACCAACCTCTCTTAATAAGACTTTTGCATGAAATCTCTGGCAGCATGTATGTCCATTAAATCATTCCTAATCACTTCTGTGAGGGTCTGCAGTGCATGCAGAGTGTTAATGGAAAAATAGAGTGCAACTTACAGTTTAACACTGTGTCCTGGAAGGTAGTCATATTTTTAACAGTTCCTGTTGGAGAAAGTTGTTAGTGGTTAGTGCATGTTAGTGTGAGTTTTGAAACATGCACCTCTTTAAACTGGTCCTACGCACTGGTCTCTCCTTTCCCGGACATGGAGACAAGCTTTGTTCTTGGGGAGGAGAGTTCGATGTAGATCTTCATCTGGTTCAGCAAAAGAGCAGCAGCTGGGATGTTGGTGTCATTTGGTGCTGACTTAATGAAGCTGCATGTCACGGTTAGGAGGAATTTGTTACCTCCTGCTAATTTTGGAGCTGGTTCGACCCAGTTGGTCTGAAGGTGGAACCAAAGTAATGTAACCCCCCTTCGCTGAAGCAGAGGTTGACTGATTGGCTGGGATGGCTGAAACTGGCAGCAGGTTAAGCATCTTTGGATGAAGACCTGAGTGTCATGAGACGTGGAGTGTGGCTTTGTAGCTCCTATGGCCACCTACAGAGTAATGGGCATAGGCTATTGTGACCCCCCTTTGGTCTGTTGGAACAATGCTGAAAGCATGGGAGAGCTGTTTTATGCCAATCTGGACACTGCAGGTGCACACTCTGGCTGTCTTAAGGAGAGGGCGGAGCCCGTCTGCTAAGAGGAGTGTTTGGCTGTGTTGTGCCTCAGTTAAAAGGGGATCTTCTTGGCACAAGCGGTCATTCAGCTCTCTACTGATTACTGTTTTTTTCCAGCCAGAATGCTCGAAGCACTTCTGGTATGAACATGGTTTCCAGGTGTACATCTTCCACCACTGTGGGATTGTAAGTTTTAACACCTGGGTTCTTCAAAAAGCCAAGAAATGATGCATGACTTCGGGGAGGAGTTTTCTGGGTTGCTGGGTGCAGCCGTGTCCCAGAGGTGCCCATGTCTGCCACCGACGAGGGCCTGAGAGGTTCTTTGGGCTCCTCTAAGCTGGCAACCTGGTTTGTCACCAAGGATGGTTTGCTGCTTGCACCCAGTGGTTTTTGCACCTCCGCCTGGACCCAGCGTTGGTCCTGGTGGCAGTCAATGAGTGGGGCCAGCATGTCCAGCAGGTCCTGGCCACCAAGGAAAAGCTCTGTGTTCAATGTGCACATATAGATAGGGTGCACCAGAGTCATGCCTTGAGTGTGATGTCCAGCTCCACCCAACTAGTGATGCATGATCGGTCTTCGCTGCGGCTGGTGATGCTTACATCACAAGCTTCGGCCTGAAATGGTTTACTGAGGGAGAGCATGGCTCTACTCACCTCCTCGAACAAGACTGAGCACATCAGGCTGATCTCTGATCCTGTTTTAAAATGGAACCTCAGTTTGACACGTCCTCCTACACTGGTGAGACAGTATAGGTAACCTGTATGTTCATTTTGGTTCAGTTTACCAAAGAACCGTGGAAAAATGGTTTGTTGTGTTTCTCTTGGAGAGGTTCCAAGGGGTTCTTGGAGTTTCCCAGGTTTGTCTCCCCATCTGTTCAGGTAGACTCTGATGGCTGTGGAGACTGGGTCCACGCTTAGTCTTGCTGGCGGGGGTTTTGGATCCGGTTTCATCAGATGGTCAGCTGCCTCTAATGATGGTTGGGCGCATGCCTGGCGCACTGCTTCTGTCTGAATCTTGCGGAAGGCATCCTCCATCTCTCTCCTCAGGTTCCATTCTGCATGTTGACTCCAACCTTTATCGTCAGGCTTACCTTTGGGCCTCACCTGATGGTCAGGTCGTCTATTCGACCGGAAGTGGTCCGGCAACTTTGACTGTGGATGGTACTCAGTACCACCCCCCCAGTCCAACTGACCAAACATACGTTGTTCCTTTAACCTATTCTTAACATGGGTTCTGTTTAAAGGCATTTCTCTGCCTTCTACCACAAGACTGTCATCTTCTGTATGCACCTGTAAAACTCTAGCTTCACCTTCTGATCCATTAGTAGGGCTTGCACTTGTTTCCCATGCCATTTGAGCGTATTTACAGATCTCTTGCATGGTGAGGGTTTTTGTTGTACAGTACATCGTAACGTCGTAACGTACGCTTTCATGAAGGTTGTGAAGGAATAATGATTTAAAAGCATGTTCCTCCTCTATGCTGGGAGCATTACCACCTTGGAAGTAAGCGGCTCTCAGGCGCTGGTAATACTCTCGCCTCGCTTTTATTTTGCTGGATAGCCAAAGCACCAAGTGTTGTGGAGGCCCGGTCCGTGTACACAGAATATTCTTCCCATAAAGCTTCACAGAGGGTTGAATAATGGTCTCCGACTTTAGAGGGCAGGCTCTCCATGAAAACACTCCTGGATGTTGTCTTCCAGATAAGCTTCAACTTTTCCTGTGCTGATGGGCAGCACAGGTCTAAAAGGCAGTGTTTGACTTCCCTAAGATAATCATCAATGTTTGATTCCTCATTATTAAGGTCAAAATGCTCTATGCCTTGGGCAAGAGACTCAAGTTGGCCTGTGCACGATCCACTCTCAGGGATTGGTGCTGGCCCATCTGAGACATCATCTGAAGGTTCACTCCTGCTGCATTTCCAGCTTTCAAGCTCTTCCGGGAAAGGCCTTGTGAAGCAAAAGTTCCCCTGCAAGCTTTTGTCTCTCCAGATATCCGCCTCCTATGCATCGTCCTGTGAGACTCGCTGGAAATGGCAACATTTTATACTCTCGGTGACGTCAGAGCTGCGACGTCTGTTGAGTTGCGGATGTCAAAATGTGCGACCAAAATGGATGACCCCAACAGGTATCAATAGGTCTCTCCTCATCTACAGAAAACTGTCTAGATAGAGCATCAGGCTTGGTGTTTTTAGATCCTGGTCTATCAGAGATAATGAAGTTAAACCGAGTAAAGAAAAGTGACCAACATGACTGTCTCGGGTTTAATCGTTTGGCTTCCCGGAGGTAGGCTGAGTTTTTGTGATCTGTCCAAACCATATGTGAGTGAACTGCCCCCTCTAACCAGTGACGCCACTCTTCAAACGCTTACTTTATAGCCAGAAGCTCCCTATCACCAACATCATTATTTCTTTCTGCCACAGTTAAGCGGCGAGAAAAACAAGCACATGGATGGACCTTGTTATCTAACTCTGACTTTTGTAAAAGGACCACTCCCACCCCCACATCAACTTCAAGGATGAACTGTTTAGCCGGGTCCAGCTGAGAGAGGATGGGTGCATTAGAGAATTTTAGCTTTATTTCTTGAAAAGCTTTCTCCGCCTCTGATGTCCAATGAAAAGATGTCTTGGTCGAGGTAAGACTTGTTAGGGGTGCCACGGTCTGACTGTAGACCTTTATAAAGCGGCGGTAAAGTTGGCAAAACCCAGGAATCATTGTAGCTTTTTGCGGGTTTCAGGAACCGGCCACTCCAGCACCACCCGGATCTTCTCGGGGTCCGACTTCACCTGCCCGCTCTCTAAGATATAGCCCAGAAAAGCGATCGAGGATACGCGGAACTGACATTTCTCTGCTTTAACAAAAAGTTTATTCTCAAGCAGTCTCTGAAGCACCATGGGTCCTGTGTTCCTCCAGGTTCTTGGAAAATATTAGAATGTCGTCCAAATAGATGAAGACAAACTGGTTCAAAAAGTCCCTTAACACACTGTTAATCAACGATTGGAAAACCGTGAGTGCGTTGGTTAGCCCAAAAGGCATAACTAAGTATTTAAAATGTCCAATAGGGGTCTTAAAAGCGGTCTTCCACTCATGGCCCTCCCTGATCCTGACCAGATGATAGGCGTTTCTTAAGTCAAGTTTTGTGAAAACTGTAGCACCCTGAATTGGTTTGAACGCTGAAGTCAAGAGAGGTAAGGGATACTTATTTGGTTAAGACCCCGGTAGTTGATGCAAGGCCTGAGTGTTCTGTCTTTGTTGGAGACAAAGAAAAATCCTGCCCCTAGTGGAGAAAATGAAGGTCTGATTATCCCTGCAGCCAAGGATTCGTTAATGTATTTCTGCATGCTCTCTCTTTCTGGGTTTGAGAAGTTATACAACCTGCTGGAAGGGAGCGTAGCTCCGGGGAAAAGGTCTATTGAACAGTCAAAAGGTCGGTGTGGAGGCAGAGACATGGCTCTAGGTTTACTAAACACCTCTCTTAAACGGTGATACTCAGGTGGCACGTTAACTAGATCAGATTTCGTAACCTCCTTGCTGCTCTCGAGGGGCGCTGGCAACACGTGGGCCATTTGCAGGCAGGAAGAATGAAATTGGGCACGCCAAGACTCCACCCGACCCTGAGCCCAGTTAAATTGAGGATTGTGGAGAGCTAGCCAGGGATAACCCAACACTATGGGGGACTGTGGAGAGGGAAAAACATAAAGGGTTATTCTCTCGTGGTGATTTCCTGAAGTGATTAGTTCAATCTGTTCTGTCTTGTGAGTGACATGAGTAAGTGATTTACCGTCCACGGCCGTTACTCCGATAGGCGTTGGCAGAACCTGGGTGGGTAGATTTAGTTGATGAACTAGATTCTCATTAATGAGGTTCTGCTCACAGCCCGAATCCACCAGGGCTAAGCAAGGAAACGATTCATGATTCATAACAACAGAAGCTGGGAGGGATAAATGGGAGGATTTCTCATCTAGGTGGCCTGCCAGGACTCCTGTTTTCATTGGTGGGCTCCCCATTTTGGAAGGGCAGTGAGCTACAAAATGACTGGCCTGGCCGCAGTAAAGGCAGACTCGATTGTCCATTCGCCGTCATCTTTCTTCAGGGGTTAGTCTTGCCCTTCTCACCTGCATGGGCTCCTCAGGAGTCTGGGTTCCATGAGGCCTGGGTGTTTCCGATGCTGGAGAGATCACTGAAGCTTGTCCTAACGAACCCCGATGGTTTCTCTCCCTTGCTCTCTCCCTTAGTCTATTATCTATCTTGATGGTTAACGAAATTAAGTCCTCCAGAGCCTCTGACTCGTCCCTGCAGGCTAGCTCGTCTTTTAACTGTTCATTTAGAGCGTGGTGGAATGCTCCTTTAAGAGCCTGATTGTTCCACCCAGAAGATGCAGCAAGAGTGCGAAAATCTATGGCAAATTCAGCTGCAGTCCTGTTTCCCTGTCTTTGCTTCCATAATTTTCGGGTTATGTCAGGGCCAGATTCAGTGTTGCCAAAAGTCAGTCTAAACTCGGTTTCAAAATCTTGAAAAGTCTAATTCAACAAGGTTTGAGAATTAAATTTTGCTTCGGCCCATCTGAGGGCTTTTCCTTGAAGTAATCCTACTACATAGAAAATCCTAGAAGCATGATCTGGGAAAGAGTGAGGGTTTCTACAAAAAACTAACGAACTCTGGCGCAGGAAACCCCCGCACTTCCCTATTTCTCCTTCGTAATACTCTGGGGTGGGAGAAAGCACATCTCTCCCGCGAGGAGCCGGAGGAGGGGACGAGGACGTGGCGGCGCCAGCTGTAGAAGGAGGCTGTACTGAAGACAAAACATGGTTAGACAGACTATGGAATGAGGAAGTGAGCTGGTCAAGTCGCTGTAGAGTGTAATTCTGTTGTTCGAATAGTGTTTTCAAAAGGGATTCTTGCTGGGCATATGCCTGAGATGGTTCGGATAGGGCACCAGCGATTGGTTCTGCGGGGTCAAATTGGCCTGATGGTTCTGACATATTACTCGAGAGTTTCTTGACCCACATGCAGAAACACTCAGAAGCGGACAGGTAAGACAGGTTTGGGTAAATACAAGGTCGACAGAAAGTTCTGCAGAGTTTTAAAACACTGGGGGTTCAAGGCTAAGGTGCAGAGGCTTGAGTTTATCACTGGACGTGGTCCATCAGGCGAAGAATGCTCACCCCGCAGCTCCTTAAAAGCACCTGCAGATGATTGCCTGCAGAAACACACAGACTGTGACAGTATGTGAAAAACATCAGATTCATCTGAATTTTATATATCAACAGTAAAGAACGTTCGTACACAGCTTCAATAACCATTTGTAGATGCAAATTATTTAAGTGAAACTTTTTTTGTAAAAAGCTATTTATACCAACACTGACTTCAATAACAAAAAGAGGTAAATAAAAGGCAGAAATACTTCAAGTGTATGGTATTTCAAGCTAAATCTTTCATTACTTTAGACATTTGTAAATACATCTTTCTTACATATCTTTCTTATGGCTTCACATTTACTTTGGAGGGAGATGCAGTACTTTGATATTTAGATGTCTTCAAACACGCATAAAAATTGTCAGGGTTTGTGCAGCGGAGGACCCCGGAATGCAGACGAGCAGGCAGCATGATGGTAAGTGAAATGATTAATTAACAAAACTTACTACAGACGGTGAAGGCAAAAACAGACATGGGCAGACTGGCAAGACAGGCTTGTGGCAGGATCAAAGGACAAGACATGAACAGAGAAAGTGATCCAAAATGTTTCCGCGAGGAATGAACAGAACAGATGTGTATATATGGAGCAAGAACCAGGTGAAACAAGGAGACTGGATGCTAGGTACATGTGAACCGAATGAAGATTCAATTCAGTTCAATTTAGTTTATTTATATAGCGCCAATTCACAACATGTCGTCTCAAGGCACTTCACAAAAGTCAGGTACATGCATTACAATTAATCCAAATCATTGAACAGTGCAGTCAGATTCTGTTATTTATTCAAATTGGATAAAAAGTTTGTCTATCTAAGGAAACCCAGCAGATTGCATCCAGTCAGTGACTTGCAGCATTCACTCCTCCTGGATGAGCATGTAGAGACAGTGGACAGTCACTGGCGTTGACTTTGCAGCAATCCTTCATACTGAGCATGCATGTAGCGACAGTGGAGAGGAAAAACTCCCTTTTAACAGGAAGAAACCTCCAGCAGAACCAGGCTCAGTGTGAGCGGCCATTTGCCACAACCGACTGTGGGTTTGAGAGAACAGAGCAGAGACAAAAAGAGAACAAAGAAGCACTAATCCAGGAGAACTTTCTATGGGAAGGAAAAGGTAAATGTTAATGGATGTAGCTCCTTTAGTCGTTTCATCTAGAAAGAAAGAACAGATAAACTCTGAGCCAGTTTTCAAGGTAAGAGTCTGAAAGAGAGCACATAGTTAGTTACAGTAAAAGCTGTCAATTGCCATGTCTAGGAGAGAGAAAGGGTTAAACACTGAAAGACAGGGCCATGTGGATCATTGGTAGAGGGTGAGCATTAAGTTGTTGCGAGCAGAAGCTTGGATGATGCCCCTCTCTAGAAAGGTGTCACAGGTAGACACAGAGTCAGGCCAGGTGTAGCTTCTAGGAAGAGAAAAGAGAGAGAACATAAAGTTAAAAGATGAAATAACAGCAAATAATGCAAAATTGGAGAGTAGTGTGAGAATGTAGCGAAGAGGGTGAAAGTGGACATTATGTCCTCCAGCAGCCTAAGCCTATAGCAGCATAACTACAGAGATAACTCAGGATAACCTAAGCCACTATAAACTTTATCAAAAAGAAAATTTTTAAGCCTAGCCTTAAAAGTAGAGAGGGTGTCTGCCTCACGGACTAAAACTGGGAGCTGGTTCCACAGGAGAGGAGCCTGAAAGGATCTGCCTCCCATTCCACTTCTAGAGACTCTAGGAACCACCAGTAAACCTGCAGTCTGAGAACGAAGTGCTCTGTTAGGAACGTATGGAACAATCAGATCTCTTATGTATGATGGAGCTAGATCATTAAGGGCTTTATATGTGAGGAGAATTTTAAATTCTATTCTGGATTTAACAGGGAGCCAATGAAGGGAAGCTAAAGTAGGGGAAATATGATCTCTCTTTTTAATTTTCATCAGAACTCTTGCTGCAGCACTTTGAATCAGCTGAAGGCTTTTAACTGCATTTTTTGGACATCCTGATAGTAAAGAATTACAATAGTCCAGCCTTGAAGCATGGACTAGATTTTCAGCGTCACTCCTGGATAGGATATTTCTAATTTTGGCAATGTTCCAGAGGTGAAAGAAGGAAGTCCTAGAAACCTGTTTAATATGGGATTTAACACTAGGACTCCCAGAATTCCTACACTACTAGAACTCCCAAGGCCGTCAATTTGATGGCGAGCATTCTGGATGCGAGGGCGGTGATGACGTCATCGCATTACATTGGTCAGAATGCTAAAGGTTTTCTTGCACGCTATAAAATTATGTTTTTGACAAGAATTAATAATAGTATTTGATCAACACCTATTATGTTTTATTATTAATTATAAATAGTATTGAAAAATAATAGAGAGTAGCGGGTACATTTAAAAAAAAAGCTTTACTAATCTGACCAAAAGCTTGACAGCTCCATGTAAACTAGTGCTAAAAATGCCTTCATCTCATTCACACTCATGTCCGAGGAGGAATCATCTCTTAAAACTGTGCGGACCTCAGCCACAGGGCAGCCCTGAACGTGGATGAGCATTTCGGCATCCACCAAGCAGAGGAATGCGGTCTGGGGATTTTGGATCTGGCACTCTGTCAATGCGTTCTGGCTCTGACTCCTCACTCTACTGTCTTCCTCCCCTACACCTGTCCACACAGTGCCATCGTTTCCTATCTCCTCCTCCTTCCCACATGTGCGCTCGTCTTGCGATGAAAACGATGTAAAGCGCAGATTAGATTGTTGTTACTGGGCTACTATATCTATGTCCTAACTTATTGTTTATTTCCTTGTCCATTATCAGTATCTTGATTTGTAGTTTCTCTCCTGCCAGGGAGCTGGTTTGCTGGGTTTATAGCTGGGCACTGGGCACCTGGCTCGTCTCCCTGTCTCTGAACCTGCGCTGATTGTGGCACTGTTGCTATAGTTTTATCTTTTATTAGTTTACTAATCTGTAAACTATAGCCTAAAATGATAAAATCGTTACATAGGCTAGTCTTTTACTACATTGAAATAATGCGTCACAACCTCCTGCTAATGGGACGACTCGTGTTTTTTTAGCCGGGGGAGGCTCATTCTCTGACCTGCTGTCACTGGAACTGAATGCTGACCAAGAGTCGTCAGAATCCCTCTAGACCTCAGAATCACGATCATCTAAGTTTTGAAGCATTTCCAATGCCTCTTGAGCAGAAAATATCCTTCTAGAACCCATTTGTAGGATGCCAGTAATCTCATTCTCAGAGTACGTTCTAGAGTGGCGGTTGCTAGGCAACGCTCACGCGTGTACTCAGCCGTGGAAGAAAAATATCAATGTAAACAATAGGGCCGTCAGAGTTAGTTAGAGGTAGAAATACTTAGATCTTTTATTTACTTTGTTATTTTTTCAAATAGAGACATAGAAAACACAAGACACAGGTTTAGAAAAAATCAGGGTGCCAGGAAGATAGAGTTTTTATAAACCAGAGTCATGGCATGTCAAACTTTCAAAACCCACAAATTGATGGCCCTAGGAGTTCTAGTGTTAAATGACATGTCCTGGTCAAAAATAACACCAAGGTTTTTTACTTTATTATCGGAGGTCAATTTAATGCTTAGTGATCGACTAAGCAGTTTCTTTTTTAAAGACTCCGGTCCAAAGATGACAACTTCTGTCTTGTCTGAATTTAGAAGGAGAAAATTTAAAGTCATCCAAGTTTTTATGTCTTCAAGACATGCTTGTAGTCTATCTAACTGGTTGGGCTCATCGGGATTTATGGATAAGTAAAGCTGAGTATCATCAGCGTAACAGTGAAAATTTATTCTATGCTGCCTGATAATTTTACCTATTGGAAGCATATATATAGTAAAGAGAATTGGCCCAAGTACTGGACCCTGTGGTACTCCACTATTAACCCTGGAGTTTAAAGATGATTTATCAATTACATGAACAAACTGGAATCTGTCAGACAAATAAGATTTAAACCAGCCTAGTGCTGTTCCCCTGATCCCTACAGCATATTCCAGCCTTTCTAAGAGTATATTATGATCAACTGTATTAAATGCAGCACTGAGATCTAACAGGACAAGTACAGACACAATCCATTATCTGAGGCCATAAGAATATCATTAGTGACAACAGAGCTATGACTCTGTGTAAGTTTAGCAACTGTACTAAAGAGAAAACTAGGATTATTCTTGTTCTCTTCAAGTAATGATGAGAAATAAGCTGTTTTGGCTTGGCGAAGTGTCTTTTTATACAACAGTAGGCTATTTTTCCAGATTAAGTAGGAATCCTCTAGGTGTGTAGAGCGCCATTTTCTCTCCAATTTTCTAACATTTTGCTTTAAAGTACGCAGCTCTGAATTAAACCAGGGAGCTAGCCTCCTACGAATAATTACCTTCTTTTTCAAGGGGGCTGCATTGTCTAATGCACCACGCAATGATGAAGTAAAACTATGAACAAGAGAATCAATTTGTGAAGGGGAAGAAACAAAATTATTGCCCTCCACTCTGTTTTTCTGTGATAATGAGGAAATCAAAAGTGGAACAGATTCTTTAAAGGTTGTTACAGCATTGTCTGATAATGATCTACAATAATGAAATTTTCTTTAGGGTGTGGAGTACTCGGTTAAATTAAACTCAAAGGTTATTAAAAAATTGTCAGACAGGACAGAGTTATGAGAAAATATTGTTATGTCTTTACATACAATGGCATATGTCAGCACAAGGTCCAAAGAATGAACACAAAGGTGGGTAGGTTTGTTAATGTTTTGAGCAAAGCCAATTGAGTCTAAGATAGCATTAAAGGCTATATTTAAGCTATCACTTTCAGTGTCAACATGAATGTTAAAATCCCCCACTATAACAACCTTATCTGTATTTAACACTAAATCAGATAAAAGGTCTGAAAACTGATCTAAAAATTGAGAGCGGTTGAATGACAGCATGCGGCTAAACATGTCGTCACTGGTCAGATCGGGGAGGGGACCAGAGAAAATTACAGAGTCCGACATTATTTTGGCAAACTTACACACAGACACAACACTAACTTTGGTGACCTCCGACTGACATAACCGGGTGTCATTACCGCAAGCGTAAAAACAATCTTACCGTATTTACGCTTATCCTTAGCCAGCAGTTTCAGGTAGGATTTGATGTCGCCCGTTCTGGCCCCTGGCAGACATTTGACTATGGTTGCTGGTGTCTCTAGTGCCACGTTTCTGACTATGGAGCTGCCAATCACCAGAGTTCGCTTCTCACTGGGTGTGTCGCTGAGCGGGGAAAATCTGTTAGAAACGTAGACGGGTTGGTGGTGACCTGTGGGCTGGGATCTAGGACTATGCTTTCTACGTACCGTCACCCAGCCGGCCTTAGGCCCCGGCTGCGCGGGCTCTGCTGAAGGACTGCTATGGGGAGCTACCCTCGGTGGCTCCGCGCTGGCTAAGGGGCCTCGGCTATCTGCTGTTTTTTCAATAGCGCGGAGCCTCCAATTCCGAAACCCTCGCCTCCAAATCTACAAAAATGCTACATTTATTACACGTACCATTATCACTAAAGGAGGCAGAGGAGTAACTGAACATCTGACAGAGAGAGCAGGAGAGAGGAGGAGACTCAGAGAGAGAAACAGCAGAACGGGTAGCCATGGTGGAGCTAACGCTAAGCTAGCAGCCCCTTACCACTGCTAGAAAAAACAGGAAGTGACGAATATGCCTTACCACGCCTTCCACAGGTTTTTGAGGATGTTAGGTCCTTTGTAAACACCTGTCACATCTGTGCTTGTAACAGGTCACGCAACCAGCCTCCCGCTGGCTTGTTATAGCCTTTGCCCGTGCCTAAACGTCCCTGGTGAAACATAGGACTGGACTTTGTTACTGGGCTTCCTGCCTCCAGGGGATTCACCACTATTCAAACCATCGTCAATCGGTTCTCTAAAGCCTGCCATCTGGTTCCCTTACAGAGATTTCCCACTTCCTGTGAAACAGCTCAGTTGCTAATCAAACATGTTTTTCGGTTACATGGGATTCCCCAGGAGATCCTCTCGGATCGGGGACCCCAGTTTATATCCGGTGTATGGAAGGGGTTTTGTTCCGCCTTAGGTGCCAGAGTAGTGTTAACTTCAGGCTATCACCCCCAAACCAACGTACAGGTAGAAAGAATGAATCAGGAACTAGAAGCAGTTTTCCGATGTGTATGCTCATCCACCCCGTCCTCCTGGAGTTTGCACTTGCCCTGGATAGAATACGCGCATAACAACCAGGTCTCCTCAGCCACAGGGTTTTCTCCTTTTGAAATATCTTTAGGCTACCAACCACCCCTTTTTCCGAATGAAGAACAGGCTATTGCTATTCCCTCTGTTTCTCACCACATCCGTAGATGTAAAAGGGTGTGGGATCGCATGGTTTCAGCTCTGAACTGCACTTGTGCGAGAAACCGAAGACTGGCTGACCGGCACCGGGTCCCCGCTCCAGTTTACTCTCCGGGTCAACAAGTTTGGTTATCAACCCGACATGTGCGCCTCAGGGGTTTTTCTAAAAAATGGTCCAACAGCTGCACACTTGCAATCATCTGCAGGTGCTTTTAAGGAGCTGCGGGACGAGCATTCTTCGCCTGATGGACCACGTCGAGTGGTAAACTCAAGCCTGTGCACCTTAGCAGATTGTTTCTGCATGTGGGTCAGGAAACTCTCGAGTAATATGTCACCTGCAATATAGTAAACATCAAGATATGCAAAAAGGATCTGCAGAACAAAACATTTATGGCTCTTGACAGGTAAAGCGATGAATAAAAAGAACAAGGATTTATCTATACAAAATAACAGATCAAAGGAAATCATCAATCAAATCATTATTTGTGTTTAGCAACTGTTCAAACATGCGTCTGCTTTTAAATAATTATGAAAACAAAAACATAATCTAAATAGTTTGAAAAGTAAGACGTCAAATGAAAGTACATTAGTTCATGAATGAAAGCCTGTAGCAGCAGCAGCCATCTGGCTACCATTAGACTCTGCAGGGTGTTTCTTTGATACGAACAATGACTCAGCTGGATGCAGGCAAGCAGAGGTAAGCAGGACCTCCAGGCAAGGTCACCTGTGGATCCAGATGAGCCGGTCCAACTCTTCAGCTCAAACACTCCCACAAACACAAGAGCCCACAGATGGCTTAATGGAACCCTGAGGCTCCTGTTGATCCAGCTCCGGATTATTCTTATCATTCCAAAAAGGTGATGATATTGATTTTTCCAGGGTTTGGCTTAGAGTGTTTATGTGTTTGACTGATGTCTATCTCAGCATGCAGCATTTCACCTGTCAGTCAGCTCCAGGCGGCAGAGTTACCCTTAGAGTGAAATCCAAAACAGCCCAAAGATGAAATATTTCTTATTTATTTAATTGCACGTCTGTAAGACTTTATCTGAATTACCCTTAACTGCATGCACAATCACATCAGTGAAGGTGTTATGGAATAGGTCAGTTTACAACACATCATTGAGCATCTGTAGGCTAATTATACATTTAGGCTAATATTAGATGAAAGGTGGTCTAAAAATAAAGGTTTCTTAGTTGTCTAATTAGATTTCAGATCATTAATTGATGTCTGAATGCATTTAAAAAAATCTCAAATCCAGGAATCAAGCCTGTCAGTTCAAGCTCGAGATAATATCTTTGTGAACAAACTAGCAACAGTTGTTAGCAGTAGTGATTAAATTATGATTCTTCATATTTATCATTTCCTGGACAAAGGAAGTTTCTATAGCAATGTTCAGAAACAAGA
>JAHHUM010000133.1:154265-170180 GCA_036173005.1 Crenichthys baileyi | reverse complement strand
TGATTTAATGAACAAAACTTACTTAAGACGATGGTGGCAAAAAACAAACATGGACAGGCTGGCAAGACAGGCTTGGCATGAGCGAAGGACAATACATGAACTGAGAGTGACGTGATCCAAAATGTTTCTGCGAGGAATGAACAGAACAGATGTGTATATATAGAACAAGAACAAGGTGAAACGAGGAGACTGATTTGCTTAGTGCAGGTGAACCGAATAAGGTTGATTGACAGGAGAGAACAAAACAATGACAGGAGCAAAACAGGAATTAAAAGATACAAACTAATAGAAACATAACTAGAAAAGCATGAAACTAAAGCATAACCAGATCCAAAAACCTAACTTGGCAAAACATGAACTAGAAGACAAAAACAAAAGCATGACCAGGAAAATAATAAACAGAAGCATGATTCAAAACCTCAAGTGTGAAAAACATAAGAAAAACCCGCAACCAAAAACCAAACAACCCCAAGTCATAACGTATTACGTAAAATATGTGTTGTATCTTGTTTAGGCTGAGCTAATTATAAAAACATTTGATTACAATTAAATGAATAGGTTTAAACATATTCAACATCCAAATTCAGTCCAATCCTTTAAAGTCTACAGCTCATTGTAAACTTAAACAGATTTTAAATCATCATCAACTGTGCCATTGTAAGCAAAAGAGAACATGAAGCCTTCATTCAAGCTAAAATTTTAGGGTTTGAACCATTTATGTTACAAGGTAAAAATCTAAACAATTACAGCCCTGTGGATTATTGCTCACATTTTAAAAATGTTATTGTTTTCATAGAGCTCACATTTCTCAGGCTTTATCAGTTAAATACCTGAATGTTACTAAATCTCACCTGACTCTGAACTTACTACAATTCAGTTCCACACAGGTTTATAGCTACTACACTGGGTCATCTGTTATAATTTATTGTCATGATAGGAGACTCCCTCCCACACTTCCACACTCAGTTAGTGAAATAGACCTTGGTTAGCCACTCTTGATTAGTTTATTCTGACTAAAATTCACCAGATCAAGACAATTCTAGACAAATAAGGTGCAGGAAAAATATTTTGGTTTGCATAATGAAAACGCACCTTTGTAAGTGACAGCTTTGTAAGGATTTCAATGAGTCGAGACATCG
Organism: Crenichthys baileyi; assembly: GCA_036173005.1. NCBI lineage: Eukaryota > Metazoa > Chordata > Actinopteri > Cyprinodontiformes > Goodeidae > Crenichthys > Crenichthys baileyi. Next base: position 169,041 of record JAHHUM010000133.1, on the reverse strand, counting down.
TAAAGAATCATGAATCAGGCCTCCAATAACCCAGGTCCTATGAATGCTAATGCTGACTGAGGCTTAGGAGCGGATTGGCACACGGGACTACGTGGAATTTTCTCTGTGGTGGGCCGGTGGTTCAACCCGTAGTCATTCAGCACGCTCTAGTTTGTGGTCCCATGATGCCTCAAACACCTTCTCTACCTCTCCTGCTTCCAGTCAAGAGATTTGCTCAGCAAGCAGCCATGGAGTGGACCTATACACACATGAACGAGCACTACTGGCATGGCTCAGCTTGACACTGCAGTGAAAAACAGACTCATTCTTCCACAGGCTAAAGGCCATATGTCGATGTGCCCCTGGGCAAGGCACTTAACCTCAATGTTGCCTACTGATCTGCGTATCGGTGTATGAATGTGTGAGCGTTAGTGAGTGCGATTGGGTGAATGTGGCTCTAGTGTAAAGCGCTTTGAGTGGTCTGTATGACTGGAAAGGCGCTATATAAGTTCAGTCCATTTACCATTTACCATTCCCGATTCTCCCTGCCTCCGGCCACTAGAGAATGAATATGAATCTCCATCTGAATTCAAAACAGGAAATGTGCTCTGTCAGGGTTTTTCCGTGGGGTAGTAAAAGGTAGTAAATTAAATGAGCTCAAATTAAGGCCCTTGAAAGGTAGTTAAAAGTAACAAATAGAATTTGACTTGGCAGTAAATTTTTCGTCACCACTTCAGTACATTCGGCATTTTCCATTAATGCTGACTTTTTGTTTTAAGTTCATTTAAGTACTGTATAAAATCTGTATAAAAAATTCCAACTATATACGGCAGGACCTGAGCTGACGTCGATAGACTCGATTGGTTCCACTGTCTGATCTGCTGTGCACATGCGTGGTGTTGGAATTGGTTAATTTGTTGAGACTAGCGAGCCGTTTTGCTCCTCACCACGGGAAAATGTATTTTTTCACAACTTTGACTCGATAACCCGGCATTCAAAGACTGGCTTAAGCCGGACATGGGGAATGATCGATAGGCTTCTGGTAAAGTGTGCTGAAAAACTATAAATGTGACCTGGAACGGTGTTACGACGATCAAATCACACCGAGCATCCAACAAACACCAGCAGCGGATTCGTGCGCAGGGGTAGCAGATCCGTACTCGTACTCGTACTCGTACTCGTCGTCTTCCGCTTATCTGGAACCGGGTCGCAGGGGCAGCAGACTCAGCAGACTCAGCAGAGACACCCAGACGTCCCTCTCCCCAGACACCTCCTCCAGGGGGGAGCCCAAGGCGTTCCTAGGCCAGCCGAGAAACATAGTCCCTCCAGCGTGTCCTGGGCCGTCCCCTGGGTCTCCTCCCGGTGGGACATGCCTGGAACACCTCCCGAGGAAGGCGTCCAGGAGGCATCCGGTATAGATGCCCGAGCCACCTCAACTGGCTCCTCTCGATGTGGAGGTACAGCGGCTCTACTCCGAGCCCCTCCCGAATGGCCGAGCTCCTCACCCTATCTTTAAGGGAGTGCCCGCCACCCTACGGAGGAAGCTCATTTCAGCCGCTTGTATCCGGGATCTCGTTCTTTTGGTCATGACCCAAAGTTCATGGCCATAGGTGAGGGTAGGAACGTAGACCGACCGGTAAATCGAGAGCTTCACTTTTTGGCTCAGCTCTCTCTTCACCACAATCCGACCGGCACAGCGCCCCCATTACTGCGGCAGCTGCACCGATCCATCTGTCGATCTCCCGCTCCATTCTTCCCTTACTCGTGAACAAGACCCCAAGATACTTAAAAATCTCCACTTGGGGAACTCCCCTCCAACCTGAAGAGGACAATCCACCCTTTTCCGGTTGAGTACCATGGCCTCTGACTTGGAGGAGCTGATCTTCATCCCAGCCGCTTCACACTCGGCTGCGAACCGCCCCAACGCATTTTGTAGGTAGCAGATCCCTATATCGTTTTTTGGTGCAACACAGAGCAGTGCAACCTTAATCTCAGCTACGAGAACAGAGTATTGCTGTTATCAGCAATGCGACAGGTGTCGCAGACAGGCGGCAGACCTTGCTGACTAAAAGAAAAAAAAAGAAGACCTCTGCGAAGGAAAACGTTGAAGAAATGGTCTCACAACTGAAACTGATCAGTTGTTAAATGCTGTACTTGTACAGATAAAAGTTTTACCACTTTTCTTAAAATTGCAATGGAATTTTAATTTGGGGCAGTCAGAGCTAGGAGGAGTGTCTTAGCAGTGTCAATAACGCTTGTGTATGCTCTCATTTGAACAAGTACACCTTACAAGTCCCTCCCCCTTTTTCTCTGCTGTGCTACAGCCCTGCCTCCACAGTGGAGCTTGCTGTAAACGCGCAGGCGGGTAAGCAGGGCCACCGATGACAGATAAACAGCTGTGATCAAAACATCAATGATATGCTTTACATTGACTATGACCTGCCCATACCATTAGCACAGCAGCAGCACACCGGCAATCTTGAACAATTGCACACGCTGTGCAGGGTGTGAGCAGGGTGTACCTTCGTTCAAGATTGCCGATTTAGCAAATAAAGAGGAAAGGTCTCCAAATTCACCAGAACAGTTGTGTGTGATGTGAGAAATAAGCTACCCAAAACATTACAGGGTGTGAGCGTCAGGCAAAAGTATTCTGTTCCCCTTTCATGTTCCTAAAAGCTTTTTTTTTCTCTTTTAAAAGAGAGGAAAAATGTTCACTTATGTCACAGGGACAGATTGATAATGGAATATGTAAAGTAGCAGAATAAAAGGCCTACTCTCATCTTTTCAGGAAGCCTAATTGTTTGTGCCCAGCAGAGTGAGATTCCATCCTTTTATCCCTCCCGCAGTCCTGGAGGGGTCGCACGCACCCTAAGTGCGCCTGCTCGAGTTTTCCCTTGTCTCTTTTGTGGTCTTCCCACATGCCAGGCTGCAGCAAGCCCTACGCATCACATTTCCAACATTAACCTAAATTATTAGTAGGGGTCAGAGGGACCCCTGGTGTGCTCTTCTCACACCCTGCTCTTTACCCCCGAGGGGGGTCAGAAGAGACCTGCATTTGTCTCACCGCCTTCCCCAAAGGGGAGAGTGGAGTGGGCCAGGTTACACAGGGACCCCTGGGGCCTCCCTCCTCACACCCTGCAACTTCCCGAACAGGGGAGGTTGGGGTCGCAAGGACCCCACATGGATTGGTCTTACTCCCCCGCGTCTTCCCCCCATCGTCCTAGTCCTCATCCTTATGCTGCTCTTCCCCTCATCCTTCTCCCTCTCCTTTTACACCCCCTTGTACTTCTCTTTGTCATTCCGGTCGTCCTCGTCGTCCCCCCTTTCCTGGGACACGAAGTCTCTGGTCCAGCAGCATTCCACCACAAGGCCCAAAACGGGGAGGAGTCGACAACCTTGACAAGCTCCTCGCCCCTACAGCTGTCGTACGTGGACACCACCCTCTTTCAAAAACATCCTCGATGTGTCTGCCTACAACGACTTCGTGCTCTGGCGGGAGACCACCCCCCAGTGGAAAGTCTCATATTAGGCAGAGGAGGCAGCTGTTCTTCCCCAGCAGCTCGACAGGGCGCTGATCGGTCCGCTGGGGGGAGTGCACGACGCGCGTGCCCTGCAGAAGCTTCTCGCACAGGGGATCAGGGACGCACCAAAAAGCCAGTTCCTCGCATTTAGGGGACGGTCCCCTCGGCGGGGCCTGGTCGTGGATGGGGAGGCCGCGGAAGACGAGGAGCAGGAGGGGGAAAGAAAAGGAGGCAGAAGCGGGGGAGGCCACCAACGAGAAAAAGGGATGAGGTGCCGCTTGTGCCCCCCCAATAAGGATCGCAAGACCAGCTCGCTCTACTGCCTCTGTCACGAGTACGTGTGTAGATCCTGGGGGCCTCCATGCTCCCGCGTGTGCAGACGTTCGCTGTTGTGTTGCTGGAGCTTCGCACCCCCCCCTAAGCTGCCCCGTGTCTATGTGTTTTTAAAATTTTTTCATTTAATGTATTTTTTTTTCTTTATTTTTTGGGAGTTTTTTCTCTTTAATTTTGTGGTCTTGGGGAACTGACAGGACTGAGTCAGCAATAACCGATACAACTGATCTGTGTCTCCAGAGTGAAAAAGTAACAGCAGACCTTGCGTACGACTTTTTTATCGAAGACTTGTATACTTTGTGGCATACTGTGAAATGTACATACGCGACTTTTACATAGCGGTAGAGTATACCTTTTCAGCCTGGTCGCAGGTACTAGCTGTCCGTCCATCAGGACAGTTGAGGAACGCAGCGATGCCCTTTCGGGAGCTACGCAGGTTTTTTTTTCCTTATGGAGATTAGGAAGGGAAAGGATCCCTCCCTTTTATCACCTACTCTCCCCCTACCAACATTTACTGGATTAAGTATTTGCAAAATGCATTTATTTTCCCAAAAATGTTCCAATTTATTGGATAACTTAGTTAAAAAAGTATTGTTAGACCAACATCAGAAAAGGCACTGCAACTATTGACAATGAATGTTGGATTAATGGATCTGATCATGTTGTTCGTTATGTTTGTTTCTGAAGGACACCAGAAGATGCCATGTCTTTCAAGTGAGTGATCAAAAAAAGATCCAGGCCCATATTTACAAAAATTAACTTCTATAACAATCATACAATTATTATTATAAAGATAGGATAAACTTCATTATTACCGTAGGGCGAAATGAAATAGTTTCAGTTCGGCAGATTAAAGGTGAACCATTAAAAAATAAAAACAATAAAAATAACTATAAATAGAAAATGAACCAAATTACAAAACCAAAAATGTAGAGCATTATTAAAATTTTAAATAGTTATTTACATTAAAACACTTTAAAAAACAAATTTGGATAAATCTGGAAACTCGGAAAAAAAAATTGCACTATATATAATTTTAAATATAACATAATATATAAACTAACTACCTGGTGGGCATCCCTCCCTCTGAACCTCATAGGAGCTAGTTTATCAGTGGGATTGTAATGTGCCTCCCTTAGTCCTAATGAGTTCCAGCTATATCTAGAAGTATTAATAAAACAGAAACGATTTTAAAAACCCTATGTTGTTTGTGGGGGGCTAGTAATAAGTTAATTTTTTCTGGGAAACATTTGTGCTGAAAGCTCAATGGCTTTTTTTGATATAGATTTAAGTGGTCGTTATGTCATTTCTTTTTTTTGTTTCCACAGGCTAATAAAAAAAAATTTCATCCTAGTATTGATGCACCACACCCGAGATGTTGACTACTCAACCGCTGGGAAGAGTTGGTCGGAAGACTATCCAGACATTAAGTTGGAAGTTCATGTTCTCTATCATGAAAGTATGACGGGGTTACTCATCTGTTCTAAGAACACAGACGCAGTCTATAAAATGCAAGAGTATTTCCAACAGAATGGAATGAATCCACGGCTTAGGAATTTGTTGCTTTTAGTTTTGGCAATTCTTGCTGTAGTTTTGTTTCTCGTGCTGTTGAGTTACTTTGAGCTAAAAATGAGATCAACAAACAGTACCAATTAAAAATCAGAAAATAATGGACACACACACACACACACACACACTTACACACAAACATACATACAGTATATCTAGCATCTCACTGATTGAATTCATAATAGTCTGGTGTCTTCTTGTTTGCAGTGGCCATGTTGCTGGTTGCATGTAATGTGCATATATTTTTTCACTGTATAGGTGTTATAATTCTAACACAATCTGAGCTGTTGCCTACCGTGGACTTGATCTTTTAAAAGATTCTAAAGCTCAACTGTATTTAATTTCCTGGGTAAAAAAAAGATTTAAATAATGAAATACATTTCTTTCTTTTTTTTATTTTTCTAAAACTGTATAACATTTTTTTAATTATGAAGTTCATCTTATCTGTGCAATTAGTATGGTCCTTTTCTTGCTCCACTTTGAGGATTTTTGTGCATACAATTTTGAAATATAACAAATTCAGAGGTTGCCCAAAGCACAACCAAACCAAGCAGCATTGGCAGTTGAACTATAGGGGGTGCTAGAGCGGTAGCCTCCTTGATGTAGAGGAAAAAAAATATATATATATATCAATATATATTCTTAACAAATTTTACTATCCACGTTAGTTTTACTTAATACTGTGTGCCTACATGCAACTTGAATTACGAAAACATTTCCACCAACTTACTCTCATTCAACATTTCAACCGACTGTATCCTTTCTCCTATGTGGTGCTAGGAATAACGCCCCAGAAATGCTGCAAAATGCTGGAATGCTGGAAGATGAAACTTTTTTGTTTGTTTTTAGCCTTGTTTCACAAGATCATGTCACATGTAGACATGCTTTATAACCAGCTCCAGAAGAGAAACATCGATTCTGTCTACATCACCCAGACATTCTTTATGGTGCGTTCACACTGAATGCGACTCCAGCGAATTTTGCGCCTCATTTGCTTGCTGTCGAACAACAGTTTAAAACAACAATTCGATGAAGTATGTCTGGGTCCCAAAATTTTTAAACATTAAGAGAAACAAAGTGGTTCCACTCTCTAAAGTTGGGCACACTTATTTTAAAACAGGATCCTGAATTAAAACAAGATGAGGTCTAATACAGCATTGCTGACACAATACTTGGTGGAGCAGAGACTTTTTTTTAATTGAACTTTCATGTGGCCAATGACTCTCCGTTTTGTCTGTCCGTTTATTTGGAATAAAAGACTGTTTCATGGTACTTAAAAATTAGGATATATTTGGCGTGATGGATTTAATTTTACATTGTTTTCTGATCTGAGACTAATTGGGATTTTGAGTTTTTCAGGTCTGGGGAGCACGCGCAAAGTGGTAAACAGGTCCTGGCCAGCCCATGGAACGCCTGCTTAAAGAGTAAAAATATTTTAAACTGTCAGATGCCCAGCATTATTTATTAAAGGAGGACTTTATGCCAACTCAGGGTTATCACAATAACAATTAGAGACTACAAAAGTCAGTAAGTGGTACAAAAGATTTTGACACGGTGGCACAGTTGGTAGCACTGTTGCCTTGCAGCAAGAAGGTCCTGGGTTCGATTCCCGGCCAGGGGTCTTTCTGCATGGAGTTTGCATGTTCTTTGCATGCGTGGGTTCTCACCGGGTTTCCTCCCACAGTCCAAAGACATGCCTGTTAGGTTAATTGGTCACTCTAAATTGCCCTTAGGTGTATGAATGAGTGTGTGCTTGGTTGTTTGTGTGTTGCGCTGCGATGGACTGGCGACCTGTCCAGGGTGTACCCTGCCTCTCGCCCATAGACTGCTGGAGATAGGCACCAGCTTCCCCGCAACCCACTATGGAATAAGTGGTAGAAAATGACTGACTGACTGAATACAATACTGACCCTGACCCCATTTTGAGGCAACAGGCTTACAGCCAACAGTTGGGTTTTTCAAAAACCTCACAAGTAATTACAGTGATTAAACTTGGCTAAACTTTCACCCCTTTAAGACATACAGATGGAGGACAAATGCTGTTAACTTTCGATAATTTCAGAAAGAATCAGAATCAAAATCAGCGTTATTGCCAAGTTCGTATATACAAACAAGGAATTTGACTCCGTTACACTTTGCTCTCGGGGTTTTTTTTGTTTGTTTGTTTAATGCGTTATAAGATATATTTATGCATATATCTTTATGTCCTTAAATATACATATATACAAAGGTGCATTATAAGATGTATTTATGCATATATCTTGTAATGGGAATTATTAGGTGCTGTGAACATTCTTTCTTCAGTTGGCGTTTCGACCGTGGACTGCAGCAGACATCCAAGCCAGAGCTGCATTGCTTTCAGATCCAGTAGAAGACGGAAGAAAGTTTGCCACAGAATTTAAAGCTTTATGCCACGAGATGAGGCCGACTGGAACAGAAATTCGCCGGCTCCTTGCAGCAAAAATCAAACCTGGAGATTTAGTTGGTTTGAGACTGCCAGATCCTGCAGTGCGCCTTGTCGTGACAACCGGTGGTGAAGATGGTGATTTGAATCACCGTAATGGGCCATGGTATAATGCCGTGGAACATTTGTGCACTGATTTGATCACAAAATTTCCACAGAGGAGTGATTGTGCCGTGCTACAACAAGTCAAACAATGTCCTGACGAGACTGTCGCTGATTTGCTTTACAGGATGGAAGAAACGTTCAATAAACATTCAGGTGTGGAACGCCCCGCTGACTTTACTGTTTTGGGCCCCTGGGAGAAGATGCTGTGTGGATACATTATGGAAGGACTTCTCCCTGAGATCGCAGCACAAACTAAGACTCTTTATGTTGGCATGGGGTGCGTTTCGAGGAGCTGAAAAGACATGCTTTACACAGCAATGATGTTATCAATGACCGAAAGAAGAAAAAAGCGGACAAAAGAGAGACTGAGTTGCATAACGCTGCTTTGACCCTGTACTACAGTACAAATCAACGTGGTTCTTTTCCTCGAGGACGAGGCCGGGGACGCCGGGGCAGAGGTCGGGGAAGGGGACAGTGGTCCCGCTCCGATGCTTGCCATAACTGTGGACAGATGGGTCACTGGAAGAATGAATGTCCGGAGAAACTGCAGCGGCCTAACAACGGTAACTGACAAATGGAGGACGGGACCCTGAATGTGGCTGCCATTCGCCTTGAGGAGGGGTCTCTTAAGGAGCGTGAGGTTTTACAAAAACATCCACAGTTGCATGATGATACTGATTCACATAGGTTGCTTACAGAGACCATATTACACTTAGAAGGTGCCTCTGTAGTTTTACCAGGCACATATCTCCATACACAGAACCCTGCCTTTAAAAGAATGCCTAAGTTTTCTATGATGGTGGACGGTGAAGACGGTGATAAGTTTGGAGAATTACTGACAACCCAACAGAAAGAAAATATGGGTTCTTCTTGGGATCCATGGACCTGGATTATTACTGGTGGTTGGACATCCTGGTTAATGAAGATTGGAGTAATTATTTTATTTTTATTTTTGATTCTGATGTTTCTTTCATGTTGCATTATTCCAATGGTTAAAGGAATGGTAATGAGACTGATCAATGTTTCCATCGTAAAGGTTGATATGGATGTAGATTTAATTTCTGTTTGTAATGACTATGATGATTCTGCATTTGAGATAACAGTTGGTATGGATAATGACGGCTTTTATACTGCTTGAGAAGTTATAATGATGTAATAACTCTAAACTGTTTGGGGAGTTTGTACTGATGTTCAACATTCTAGTGGTATAAATAGAGCTTTGGAGATTTATTATTTTCATATGTGGTTATTCTTATTATTTTGTGTTTGTTTTGCTAGTACTTTGAGGTACTTTGTTCTAGGAGAAAAACCTTGGAAATGACACCTGTATTTGTTATATCTTCTTTTTTTTCTTTTTGGTTTTACTTTGCTTATTATCCTGGGTGATGATTTTGTAGAATGTTCTTTTTGTGTATAATTATCTTGTAATCACAAGGGGGAAGTCTAATGGGAATTATTAGGTGCTGTGAACATTGTGTCTTAAGTGCTGTGGACTTCATTCACCTTTCTCCTTTGACCTATGTGTTTTATTAGTGTTCTGTTTTCTTAGAGCAGATGGCCTCTCTAGCCATTTGCTGAAGAATTATGGTTAACACTTCCTAAGGGGGCAGATGGGGTCTTCATTCATGATTGTCTTATCTCTGTCCTGGGAAGGTTTAGGGGCCATAAAGTTATACTCTTTGAAGTTGAGACAACATCCTCGTCCTCTTTGAAGTTGAGATAACACCCTCATTCTGCTCTAAATGTGATCTGTACTTTGTGTTCGGGGCTCTGTTCAACCTAACTTGCTTGGTAACAGAGTCTTCAAACGCTGTTGGCCTTTGAATAAACCTTTTAAAGATAAAGTCCGGCCTTTGTCTATTAAATGAGTTAACTTCTCTCTCACTTTGATAAGAAAATTCTATCACAATCTTTATGTCCTTAAATATACATATATACAAAGGTCCATTTGCAACATCTGTATGCTGTTGTTTGATAGTCTATTAAATGTTAATCAGAGAAACAGCCTGGGGGAGGAAACTGTCTCTGTGGCGGCTGGTTTTAGTAAACAGAGCTCTGTAGCGACGGCCTGAAGGTAAAACTCTAAACAGTTTATGTGCAGGGTGTGTGGGGTCTGCAGAGATTTTAGCAGCTCTTTTCCTGACCCTAGACCTGTATAAGTCCTGAATGTCAGCCCTGATGATTCTCTTTGCAGTCCTGATTATTCGTTGCAGTCTGGACCTGTCCTGTTTGGTGGATGAGCCAAACCACACTGAGATGGATGAAGACAGGACAGACTGAATGATGGCAGTGTAGAAGATGACCAGCAGCTCCTGTGGAAGGTTGTCCTTCTTGAGTTGCCTTAAGAAGTACAGTCTCTGCTGGGCCGTCTTTCGAACAGTGTCTATGTGTGAGGACCATCTCAGGTCCTCAGAGATGATGGTTCCTAGGAACCTGAAGTGGTCCACAGCTGCTACAGGGTTGTTGAGGATGGTGAGGGGGGTGTATGGAGGTGGTGTTCTCCGAAAGTCCACCACCATTTCCACAGTCTTGAGTGGGTTGAGTTCAAAATAGTTCTGACAACACCAGTGTACCAGCCAATCCATCTCCTGTCTGTATGCAGACTCATCACCGTCCTGGATCAGACCAATGACATTTGTGTCATCTGCAAACTTCAGGAGTTTCACGGAGTCCGCTGAGGTGCAGTCATTTGTGTACAGGTAGAAGAGGAGTGGGGATAGAACACACCCCTGTGGGGCACCAGTACTTATTGATCTGGTGCGGGAGAAGATGCTCCTCAGTCTCACCTGCTGCTGTCGGTCCGTCAGGAAGCTGTTGATCCACTGACAAGTGGAGGCTGGGATGTTGAGCTGGGTGAGCTTCTGGTGGAGGATGTCTGGTATCATGGTGTTGAAGGCCGAGCTAAAGTCTACAAACAGGATCCTGGCGTACGTCCCTGGACGGTCGAGGTGTTGCAGGATGAAGTGTAGACGTAAGTTGACAGCATCATCTGCCAACCTGTTTGCTCGGTAAGTAAACTGCAGGGGCTCCAGAATGGGGCCTGTGATGTCTTTCAGGTGCTTCAACACCAGCCGCTCAAAGGATTTTATGACCACAGACGTCAGGGCTACAGGCCTGTAGTCATTTAATCCTAGGATGGTGGGTTTCTTGGGCACTGGAATGATGGTGGATGGTTTGAAGCAGGAGGGGACCTCACACGTCTCCAGTGACTTGTTGAAGATCCGGGTGAAGATCGGAGCAAGTTGATTTGCACAGGCTTTCAGGCATGATGGGGAGACATTATCAGGTCCTCCAGCTTTCTTTGTTTTCATGCGCTGAAAGAGCCTATTTACATCTTCCTCAGAGATCATTAGTGCAGGCAGAGGATCTGAAGGTAGGGGGTTGGTTGCTTTAGGGGAAGAATTTGTTCCTGAATGGGATGTGGAGGAGATGGTTTGGGGTGTAAACGGCTTCCTGTCATGTCTGCAGTAGAAGCCATTCAGATGGTTAGCCAGGCGAGGATTCTGTTCAGGATGGGTGGGGGGGCTCCTGTAGGCAGTCAGGTTTCTCAGACCGGCCCATACAGCCAAAGCATCACCAGTAGAAAGGCTGTTCTTTAGCTTCTCACTGTAGCTTCTCTTGGCTGCTTTGATCTCCTTTATTAGTTTGTTCCTGGCCTGCCTGTACCGCGCTCACTGCTGTGAGCTTTTTCCTTATCCCTGCGCAGGTTCCTGAGATGTGGAGTAAATCATGGCTTTTTGTGCAGAAGGTCTTGGTCTTTCTACATCACCCAGACATTCTTTATGGTGTGGCTTAGTCTGCACACGCATGTCCTCACAGAAACTGATGTATGATGTCACCTCATCAGTTGTTTTAATGGTGCGTTCACACCGAACTCGGATTCTGCAATAGGAGTGGCCGATTTACATGTTATTCCAATGTAGAGGCGCGTTCAGGAGCGAAGCGGCTCAAGGCGGTGCGAAGGAAATGAAGGACGCAGTGCGAAAGGCGTGCCGAGCGAAGCAAGAATGAAGCAAGAGCAATGGACAAGTTGAAAAATCTGAACTTTTTTCTCAATTCGCGTCGCGTCAACCAATCAGGGACTGGATGTGGCTGTGACGTAGGGTGAAGGACCGCAGCAGAGAAGAAGCTGTTTTCAGTGTGCGGCAAGCCTCAGTTGTATGACTCAACTAACTAGCTGAGATTTATTTACTCACCGAAGACAGATGGACAGGCGTTCAGTAGCGGGGATATAGCGCCGGTAGTTGGTGTCCCGGAGGCCGATACGTCTCCCAAAGCAGGACAGCAGATCTTCAAACTGGGTCCTGGATAGACGGAAGTACTGCTGAAATCGACCGTCATCCAGACGCAGCTCCTGGAGTAGGTGGTGGTACTCTCCGAACTGTTCCCGTCCCTGAAGAATCTGGTGAACCCAGGGAGGTCGACATCGGCGGCGTTTTTCGGCTCTCCACAGGTAAAACATCGTGATTATCCGTGAAATGCATGTCCGCCATGTTCAGCTAAACCAGCAAGCAGCAGATAGAAGCTCCTCCTATTTAAAGACGCAGCGAAGCATTGCCGTTTGTTGACATTTGGCCATGCAGAATGCATGCGAAATGTCAAGCGAGCAACAGCACACAAATGACGCGAAAAATTTGCAGAATCCGTGTCGGTGTGAACGCACCATAAGTCAGTGGCTGAAGTTTCAAAAACAGTCCAGTCTGTGCATTCAAAGCAGACCTGTAGTGTCTGCATTGATTCCTCAGTCCACTTCTTCACAGTGTGAACCGCGGGTTTGGAAGCTCTTAATTTCTGCCTATAGGTTGGGATGGGGTGGATAAGAGAATGATCCGAAAATCCCGGAGCAGCCCTGGTAACAGCATGATATGAGTGCTTTAAAATTCTGTAACAATGGTCCAGTGTGTTTTTGTCTCTGGTGGGACACTTAATATGCTGTCTGTATTTTGGGAGTTCATTGGAGAGGTTTGCACTGTTAAAATCTCCCAGTATTATGATGAAAGAGTCCGTGTATTTTTTCTCCGCGTCTGTAATCAGCTCAGCGAGATGTTTTTCAGGGGCAGAAGTGCAGCCATGCAGTGGAAAATATGAGCCAATTATTATAAGGTGAGAAGAAGCAGCTCATCTATCTTGTTACTTAGAGAGCTGACATTTGCCAAATGGATTTAAGGCAGTGGAATGCGAAGTCCTCTTTGGCGGAGCTTTACCAGCGCGCTAGCATGCTTTCCCCTCCGACACTTTTGGCGCAGTATCCAATAGCTCAGTGAAGCTCGGATCGATGAATGATGGTGAAAAAATCCCAAGAGAGGACTCTCTGATGTTGAGAAGTTCCTCTCTGCTGAATGAGACCACATAATTGTGGCCCGAGACCACAGTACTGTGGCTCGAAAAACATAAAAACACACAAATTACACCAAGACTTGGCTTTTCACCAGAAGTGGTAGGTGCATTAGATGATACATTTGATTTAATTGATGCATTAAAAAACAATGGTACAGACTATTTATGTATAAATAGGTTTGTGGCAGGCATTAGTGCAAATCTATCTTTCAAGCTTTCATTACCCCACTGGTGCCATAGGGTAACAAGATGTCACTGCTGGACAGAATAACCTTTTTCCTTTTCTAATGAGAACGATTCCCTTTATAACTTATCTATCTGCGCGCTCATCTCCTTTTTCCTTTATGAACTGGAATGCAACTAAACGTTTATTTTTGCCTTCTTTGCATGTAGTTATACTGGAATTAACAATGTACATTTATGATTATGCGTCGTGAAATGAAGGAAAAATGCTGATTTCACTACCCAAGTTTGTGATTTTTGGTTCTTGTTAAATTGTTGTAATGGGATGACTGCATGATCAAATTGTTTATTTTCATGCTTTAGGTCACAATACCCAAAAGTTAATGATTTTTCTAGTGAGTTTGATGAAGAGTCGTCCCACTATATTGCCTGATGATGTGAGCGATAACCCTAAACATATAATTTTCTCCTATGTGAAGAGGGCCTGAAAAGGTGGCTGGAAGCAGGCTGACAAATGGGTCCATTGACACATTATTACTTAGGACATAAAATCTCTGGGGTTCAGAAACAGTGTGACTTGGAAGATTGGGGTTGGAGGATGAAAACAGTGTGTTTGAGCAGGGTGTGACAGGAATAAAAGAAGGCCCAGTGTATGAATGATGTATTGATGTGGGCCACCTGAGTGAAAGCTTCATGAACTGAATTGGTATGTTGTGGTTACTGTGAGCTCATTATTTGTTTTGGGTTTTAATCCATAGTTGTGTTAGGACAACTAATGAATGTTTTGGAGTGCACCAAGTCATCCAGATATTCAGTACACTGCATACATCAGGTAGGATAAATGTATAAATATGTAGCCTAAACTAAATGTTATTTCTGTTTGCATAGGTTGTGCGTAACCTAACATCTTTAGATCATCTCATTCAAACAATAAATGCATCTGTATAGTTTAAATATAAAATAATTGTCAGTAATTGTAACACCACCTTGGGTTTAGTTAATATATCCGTATCCAGTTTTCATAACTTAATCAAAACTGTATAGATCAGGAAGATTTTTTTTCAACAGCCCTCCCCCCTGCTGTAAGGTGAGTTGTTATGCAGTCACCGCCCTTTAACAATAATAATTGGGCTTCTTGTAAACCATGTGGCTTATATAAATCCATAAGTGAAAGTGAAACATTTCTCTCTAAACAGCTTGTTCATCCAGCACCCTCTCTCACAGTGTTAGCGTCATCAGTAGCAGCAGCAACAGTAACACAGCAAACGTAAGAATACATTTTATT
>JAHHUM010000133.1:0-150252 GCA_036173005.1 Crenichthys baileyi | reverse complement strand
CACTTTCAGAACTACGCTACCTCTGGATACATAGTATAATACGTTTGTGCTAACATTTGAATTTGGTTTGATTTTTATTTCATATTTAAATTTGTAAAACAAATACATTTAAATTTGGCCCATGTTTTTATATTGTTACTCTGAAATATTTTTGATACCATTATATACTTCGCTTGTAGGATACCATCCATCTCAAAGAAAAGGACATTCATTAAAAATAAAGACACAATGCAACAACGTCAGACACAAAACCTCAGGAATATGTAACATTTAGGGGCATAATTAAAGTCATGTGTAGCAATGTTGTAATTTCAAAAACAAAAACGCTAGATTGCAGTTAGTAGATTTCTTTCATTGGCCAATGTTTAATCTTTGAAGGCATCCCATTCCAAATAGCAATTTTTCGTTTATTTAAAGCAAATTCCTTGACAATGGAAAGCAGATGGGAAGAGGTTTTCAAGTATTTGTCCGAGGGTTCCTTTCCTCCAGAATGCACCAGAGGACAGAAGCAAACCGTCAGGAAATGTCCCTCTAAATTCAGCATTCATGGTAAGGACTTAAAATTTAAAGGACACAACACATATCTATGAAAATAAAAATGCTATTGCAATAATTATTAAATTCCTTTAATGAAGAAGGAAAATTGTTCTTTGGAGCCTCACCTCACCGCAGACCCATCAAGTCCAGAGAGGAGGCTGTGAGTCTGTTTAAGGAGTTTAATGCATCACCCATGGGAGGACACACAGGCATCGGAAAGACTTGCAATTCTGTGTTCAAGATTTTATTGGCATGGTATGACCACGGACATAGAGAAATAGTTATGTAGCCACGTTCCCTGAAACATCAACTTACATTCTGTATATGTAACACTGAACTGCGATTAGGTGTCTGAATGTGACCAGTGCCAACGACTCGGACCTCCACTCAGGGTAGTCAACACACTGGATTGCATTAAGGTGACTATCCACTAAGATACATGATTGTATCAATGCCTATAGAGCTGCATAGATGCAGTCATTCAGGTAAAAGGAGCCCTAATCAGGTCTTGAGTGCATAGAAATAAATACACTTTTTAGAAGCCTGACATTTCTGTTTAAAATATCCTTTTTTTATTGCTCTTATGTAATATTGAAATTTTCTGATACACTGAATTCTGGATTTTCACAATCTGTAAAACAAAATCATGAAAATAACAACAATTGAAGGCCAGAAATATTTGAAACCATTGTTTATTGAATCTATGAGTTTCACTGTGAAACATTTTCACGATATAAAATTTTTTTGAGATGTACGTGTAATATTTCACCAACAGGTGTCTGATGTGTGGGAGCTGATAGGTATTGACCTGACAGGCCCACTTCCGCAGACATCTTCTGGCTTCCAGTGCATATTGACAGCTACCGATTATTTCTCAAAATGGGTGGAAGTCTTCCCTCAGAAAACCAAATCTGCAGAGGAAGTCTCCAAAAACCTCTGCACAATCTTTTATAGGTAAGGCCTCCCTCAACGTATTCTTTCAGACCTAGGACGAGAGTTTGTTAATCAAGTTACATATGTTTGATACAAATTATAATTACATTTTGTGTAAATTAAGGGTTCACAAAACTATAGTATAATTTCCTTTGTTGTTCTTTAAGACCAACAGCAGACTTACTGAACTCCTTTCAATCGAGAGGAGTGTCACAGCGGCATATCACCCACAGACAAATGGATTGCATGAAAAACCAATTGACAATATTAAACAGTAAGAACGAAATTACAACAATCTAATGTCTTTGAAATATATTGTGACAGTTACTTGCCAAAAATTGAACATTTTCTTTGGGCATGTTAAAGTTTGGTCCAAAACTTTAATAGCTAACCCTAAATAATTTGCATAATATTCATCCATCTAGTGCAGGGGCCTTGGGAGTCTAAAGAGCCACTTTGGCCCTCAAACCAGCCAAATAAAACTGGTTTAGAGCCTTTAATGTTACATGACCTTTTGAAAAAGACAGCATATATTTTTTTATATATACGATTTTCATTTCTAAAGAGCCACAATTTCTGTATTTTTTAGTTTTATACTAAAACAAAATCAAATTTCTGTGAAAAGAAGATGGATCCACTTCCCACTATGGGATCTTATATTTTTTGTAAAGAAATAAGAAAAAAAGCCTAATGACAAGAAAGAAAAGATCTCAAAAGATGTTTTGCTGGTACTTTCAGTGTGTCATTCTGTTGTGGGAATTTAATACCAGTATTCATTGAAACAATAGGTACACAAATGAAGTATTCCTTGTGGAAACACAGTTTCTACAACTGTTCTTTCTAGGGCCCTAAGAAAACGTGTTAATGAAAGGCAGGATGATTGGGATCTATACCTTGATGCCACCTTGTTTTCACTGAGGTCCAAATTGCACACAACCACCAAAGTCTCGCCCTTCCTCCTAATGTATGGAAGAGAGCCAAGGTTCCCCTCTGAAATGGTGGTAGGATTACGTCTGTAATCAGTTTGGAAGGATGTTTTAATTACTTTCCTGTGTACTAATATATCCCAAGCTTTTAAAGTTTTGTGTTGCTTTTTTTGTCAACAAGTTTCATCATTGAGTATCTTTGACAGAAATGTTCTATTTTGCTGTGAAAATTTGTAGAAGCACTGCAAAAACAATTCTTTTTAAAATTTTTTATGTAGCTGTCTTCAATAATACTGCCCACGGAGTACGGCCAGTTCATAAAAGAGCAAGAAACAAAACAGAGTGACAGAAATGAAAAGGTTAAAGAAAATGTGAAACAAGCTCCGCAGAAAACGAGTGAAGCATTTGCAAATGGGGTAAATAAAAAATACAAAAATGTTAAATTCCAGGAAGGGGATGAAGTTCTTCTGTTCAATGTCTGAAAGAGGAGTAGGAAAGGTGCAAGGCTGGAGGCAGACTATTCTGGACCATATGTTATCCATCAGCTCTTGGGAAAAACAGCATTACTGCAAACAACAAAGGGTAACTTGTTGAAAACGAAGTACAGTGTCAGTCACCTAAAGCCTTATAAAGAGACAGTGAAACTGGCTCTAACAAAAACTCTGCAATAGAAGCAAAGAGTTGTGACTCAAGTAGAAAGGTGCAAGAGAGGGAGTCTGTTATAATATTTGAAGGGAAGTCTCCCCAACCTCGTCCTACAGAGCCTCCCCCTCCCAAGTCTTCCTCATTCACTCCCAAGGAGTCTCCCCTCCTTCTACAGAGCCTCTTCCTTCCTCGCCTCCTCCCACGGTGTCTCTGTCATCTCTAGTAACCCTCTTAACAACCCAGAGTACTCTTCAGCAGCACGGTGCAATAGTAACGCAACAATAAGTTGTTCTGGGCTGTTGGTCATGGTTTCTGACTGGTTGGTCAGTTAAATGCATGTCTGTTTAATGACCTGTTCTCGGTCATGTCTGTTCCTCATAAATATTATGAAATGGTTTGTTTTTTGTTTTCAAAATGTTTAAAATATTAATTGATTTTGTTTTTAACTTTTTGCAGTGCTCAAACTCTGGTCTTTAAAGGACTCGGGGCAAATTGAGGCTCTTGTTGGTCCATATACGCTGTATGATACATCTTTTCGAACACTCTTTAGGAATGGCTGGCTGTCAGATGAGATCAGACTACTTTCTTTTGAAAGTATATATTCTTCCAAAGCTTTCTATCTAGACATTTTAAACACCTTTGTCTTTAACAGATCATAGATGGATATCTTCATCTAATTCAGGAAAAATACAGGGTATACACAGTTTTATCATAAATTTCATATCCATCATTTGTAGTCTTTATTAGAATAAAGTGTTTCACAATGATATTTTGTTCCAGATACCTGTACACAGATTGGAAGACATGATTGGATCATATGGCTTTCATCTTAGGCAGTATAGAGCTGTTCGAAAGGTAATTCATTGCCTTTGTAAACCACTTGATACAAATATTAATGTTGGATAGAGATGCTTTCTGTCATTTTAAAAGATGATGTTACCCAAGGCCTCCATTTGGATTTGCATGGTAAATGTTGGAGGGATTCAGGTGGTAAGTCTGCTTTTAAGATAGCTACAATATAGACACATTCACAATACCAATTTTACATAGGATTTAAAACTTTGAAAATGATGGATGAAAAGGAGCTCATTGTGGTTGACCCCCTGGGCCATGAGAAAGGCTATGAAAGAAAAATTCTTCATAATTGGAGGTGATGTGAATCATGTCTTAACGCAACAAGTACCGTTTATTGTGCTACCTTTATTGTTAAACCAAGTATATGTGCAACTGCACAGAAATTTTTGGAAATCTAGAAATGCAAGCCAGGACCAATGGAGTGTTAAGACTCTGCCACATGGACTGCAGCGGGATGCCAGCAGTTGTGGGGTATTAATTTTGAAGGTACAAAGAACACAGATAAAGTTTTGTAAAATCAATGTTCCTTAAGATTTACAATGGATGTTTTTCATAGTTTGCAGAGCACTATATTGAAAGGGCAAGTATGCAGGCGGTCAGTACTAGTACTGCCATAATACGCCAGGTCAGGCTGGACATAGCAACAACTCTTCTGGCATGCTAAGATGATAAAAACAAACTGGATTCGAAACCATTTTCGGAGTAGTATTGTCTGGTAATGAATAGCTGGCTAAGGTGAGGTTTGGAGAGTAGGATAGATAAGCAAGACTGATGGTTCTTACAAGCTTAGAGGAAAAAATATTGCTATATAGAAAAAGGAAGATGGGATAAACTTTAATTCCCATTCAACATTTTAACTAGGAATAATGAAAATGTTGGAGATGGAAACACTTTTATTTTACTTTTCTTTTTACTTTCTTTTATGTTCTAATGTTTGTCCACCCTGCCTTAATGGTGGTCGCCCAGGGCGAGGGGGCCTTGTGAGTATTTTCCCACAAATATAATCATGCTTATCGTCCGTGGGTTTTTCGCTCACATAGAGTGCATTTTGTTTATGTCTAGATTCGTGATAAAAAGGGGGGACTGTTGGAGATGGAAAAACCTATGATTTGTCTTGCACTTTATCACTCATGCAAGCTATGTATATCTGACCTTTATGTGAACTCAGCAGGCAGACTGTGCGAGGCCAAGTCACTTTCTGTTCCTGTTTTAGTATATGTTGAGAAATGCATACTTTTGTAAAATCAACTGTCTGTATCTTTCTGTTACCCCCACCTCTCTGTATCACACACACTTAAACTGTCTGTAACCAACACACCCACACTCTGTTCCAAGAACTGTGTCTGCCTATAAATAAAGAAGTCAAGAGGCCTGCACTTTGTAGCATCTTGCTGCAAGATTAACAGAGACTCATGTGTTGTTCCTTCTGAGCTTGACTATTTGATAAATATCTCTAACATTTAATTGGTCCTTCGACGCCGGAGATTGTAATCTAACTTATCTATCTTTTACAGGGACCCAAGGATCCCAGGGATCACCTGACGCCGAGGAAGCCTACTGGAGGTCCGCCCCAGGACGGTGGTCCAAAGACCCGGTGGGTGAATTCGCATCAGGCCGGTAGATTATTGCTTCACTCGACGCCTGGTGACTCTTGGGTTGCAAAAGAGTCACTTAAGTCAGCTCAGAGGTGAGAAATTGTGTTGTAATAAGTACTTAAAGCAGTCGCAGGTAGTGACCCGCCAGGAATAAAGGGGTCTGCATTGGGTAGGGTTTGTTCCGCCTGGATAAAGGGAACTGTTAAATTTGGTAGATCTCGCTGAAAGGAGATCCTGAAGACGACTGGGAGATAATACCATATGGGGTGGGTTGAGAAACCAAAATAGAAAAGGTCGACCTTAGATAAATGTGTGTGTATGTGTGATTTCCTGTCATTGGAGGACTAAGGTTTTAAAGAATCGATAGAAAGATTCTCCTAGTCCTGTGTTTTTCTTTGCCTAATCAGAATAGGGATAGGAGTGTGGATGGGTTTCACCCCTTAAAACTGACACCGCTGTGTAGCTAGAGCACAGTAGAAGGGCGTGTCAGTGTCCCCACTTGTGCCTCATGTCAGAGACATTCTGATTGGGATTTTTCATAGTTAAATAAAATAAAAGGGGAAAATGGGGAAAGAACAGAACAAGTGTAAAAACTTAGAAGGAGATGTAAAGTTTATGGAAAATTATGTGAGGGGGGCTGGAGAAATACGTAAACGATGGCATAAAAATAAGAATTTTCAGGTAACTTAATTACCACTGAAATCCTAAAATTACAGGGGGATCTTAAACTGGAGATTATGCATTCAAAAGATCCAGAGACAGTAAAAAACCTTGCTAGATTATAATTTCAAAGGGGACCTCTCAGTCCCTGGGTGCACACAGTTGATAAACAGATTAAAACAAAAATATGATTAAGAAAAAGCAAGAGCAGCCTTTAACTGACAGCCATAATATAGTCCCAAATTATAAAGACTAAGAGGTGGTTTTAGAGGACGTGATAAAGGAAGTTAAAAGAGGAGGTGACAATATGGACAACATGGACATTGTCCAACTGGACAACCCAGTGAACGGTGACTGGAATGTTGTTAAAGAAGTAATGTGAGAGTAAAAGATCTTGTAAGCAAGTATTAGTGAGAAACAGTTGTTTTAAAAATCATTCTATGGTGTTATACAACCAACGACACCATGATAAAATGCAAAAGATTCATTTTACAGGGAAATAATTCCATATTTGGCTCAGATTGTGTGCATTCTTGATTTTCTCCTCTTTGAGAGAAGTTAAATTTCAGCTCTGTGAAGTGATCTTGACACAGGAAATGCAGCTCATTCATTAACAATATTTTTTCTCCTATAAGTGGAAGTTTTGCTGACTAATCATAGGCTGGATCTATGAAACATTATGTGCACAGACCAAATGAACAAGGTTATGACTGACTTATGAACCTCACTGACCTGACAATGATAACATGACACCCAACAGACAACACTTTCAAGGTGGACCCCACTAAGACCGCCTTATTGATCCTTGGTGGATCAAAAAAGGATTGAAGCGTTCTAAACAGACCTAGTGGAAACAAAAAGGGGTTATGAGGAAACGATGTGCATTTTAAGAATAATAGAAGTCAAATTATGTTCAAATTTTTGCAAATAAAATTACTCTTACAGAAAAGTAAGTAAGTAGTGTGTGAATGTGTGTGAATGGGAATGACTGATTTCATTGTAATGCATCTTTGAGGGACCTTAAAAGCGCTAATAAAGGTCTGATGTTCTGATGATCATTGCCAAACTTATATCTCAATTAGGTTTTCAGAATCTTTTCTAAAAAAAAAATCATATAAAGATAGCAAAGGTTGTACCTGTATTGACAATACTGATAAACAGGGTATTTAAGTCAGGATTTGTGCTGTGGATGTTTGTGTGGTGCTGTTTACTGTGTTTAGCCTCTAGATGGCGTTGGGACCTGGAGGTGTGCGACAGATGTTCTCTATCTTCCTGATCACTCAAGAGGAGTATTTAAGGAGGAGGCTGCCAGCAACTCATTGCCAGAGTGTTGCCCTTAGTGGTACTACTTCAGCCACATTGCTCTTTGTCTTGTCCTTGCTTTGCAATTAAGTAATTCTTGGATTGTGCTTTACAGGCTGACCTGAACCTGACGTTGCCGTCAGCATTGAACGCCTCTTGGATTATCGTCTTCTGGAAAGAAGTCATTCATCTTCATGAACAAAGGACTCAAGCCTTCAGTTACTTCGGTGGATCTTCCCGGCTGGCGGCTTCCTGATTCCTCCGTTCCTCGGACCCCCTTGGCGAACCCTGTCCACCCTCCTACGTTCACAGCACCCACTACAGTAACCCTCGGACATTCCAACATCCTGGCAGACCAGTATTCACACTCTCCGTTTTCACGGGTAACAACCTTCTGGTTTTTTCTTCGTCACACCCCCCTGGCAGATCACCCCACCTCTCCAGTAAGACTAACTTAATATTTATGAACATAGTTTCGAATTCTTTCCCTGCTTACCATTTTGTTTATTTTACAGCCCATGTTCCGGTTCCAGTTCCCTGTTCATGCCACGTAACCTTGAATAAACTTCTTACCATAAATCTTTGTCTCCTGATTGTTCTCTGCATGTGGGTCAAATTTGTTAAATCTAATATGACAGAACACTCTGGCCAACCTGACCCAGCAGAAACATTCAGGAGAACCCTTTCAGATCAACGCCACCAAATTCAAACTCTTGATTCCTCCCTCCGGTCCCTTGTAGAACAGCATAGACAAACAAATCAACAAATTGAACATCTCGCCTCTTTGTTTCAGCACACCCTAAGCAATTTCACTGCGCCGGCCATAGAGGGCGCTTCAGCTCCTTCGGTCTCTCAACAACTTCCAAACTCTCGTGAGGTCACTTCCCCTATTCCTGAAAAATTTTCTGGTGAAAAGGGAGACTGTAAGGGTTTTCTACTCCAATGCACTCTCGTTTTTAACCGCTCTCCACAGTCTTTTCCCCATGACTCAGTAAAAATCTCCTACATTTTGGGTTTATTGACTGGTAGGGCGCTTAAATGGGCAGAATCATGCTTTTCTAACTGTTTTCATTTTGGTTGTTCCTTTTCTGATTTTGAGGAAGAGTTCCGACAGGTTTTTTCTTCAGAAATAGACCAGACTACTTCAGCTCGAAATTTATATTCGATCAAACAGAGAAATCAATCAGTAGCAGACTTCTCTATTGATTTTCGTACCCTTGCTGCTTCTTCAGGATGAAATGACTGTGTGCGCTCAGAACCGTATTTTTTCAGTCTTTAAAGGAACTGTTAAAAGATGAGTTAGCTTTGACCGACACGCCCAAGACTTTGAATGAGCTAATTAATTTAGCTGTCAGACTGGACAACCGTATGAGGGAGAGGAAAAGAGCTCGACTTGAACACAACACCGTTAAAACCCGTGCCACTAGCCAAACTTCTGAAACGGCTCGTTCCACCTTTGCACCTCAGAATACAGAAGTTGAACCTATGCAGATCGGGCGTACTAGATTATCCCAGGAGGAAAGATTAAAACGCCGTCAGAATAACCAGTGTTTCTACTGCGGTTCTGGTGAGCATTTCCTTGCGGACTGCTCTCTCCGTCCCTCGGGACCAAAAGGCCAGGTCCGTCAGTGAGTGCGGGAGGACTGACGGACCGATTACTTATACCTAGACTTTGTTTGCCTGCCACTTCAATCTCTCACAGCCCATTTCAGAATCTTTTTGCCCTCATTGACTCAGGAAGTGATCAAAATTTGATCGATCAGGAATTTGTTAAGGAAGCCCGAATCGAGACCGAACTATTACCTGCACCTCAGTTAGTCTCTTCTTTGGATGGACAGAAGTTACCACGCATCACTCATCGTACCAGACCTATAACATTGATTCTTTCTGGTAATCACAGGGAGGAGATTTCTTTTTTTGTGTTTCCTATCGCCCTAAACTCCATTGTGCTAGGCTACCCATGGCTTAAGAAACATAACCCCCACATTAACTGGGCTGAAAGCCGGGTAGAATCCTAGTCCTCTAACTGTCTTTCTTCCTGTCTGCAATCAGCACTCACCACTTTGCCCTTAGAATCACCGCCAGCAGAGAATGATAATTTAGATCTTTCCAGCGTTCCCGCAGAGTACCATGTTCTAAGGTTAGTTTTTAGCAAAACTAAGGCTTTATCTCTGCCTCCACATAGACCTTACAACTGTGCCATAGATTTACTTCCCGGTGCCCCTTTGCCTTCCAGTAGGCTTTATAATATTTCTGGTCCAGAAAGAAAGGTTATGGAAGACTACATTAATGAACGTTGGTTGCAGGCTTAATTCGCCCTTCTTCATCCCCACTAGGCACAGGTTTTTCTTTGTAGGCAAAAAGGATGGTTCTCTCTGCCCCTCATCGATTACCGGGGATTAAACCAGATCAGCATAAAGAATAAATACCCTCTTCCACTTCTTTCGTCTGCCTTTGAACCTGTTCACGGTTCCACCATTTTCACTAAGTTAGATCTCCGTAACGCCTATCATTTAGTTAGAATCCGCCAGGGGGACGAATGGAAGACCGCCTTTAAGACACCTCTAGGCAACTTTGAATATCTGGTCATCCCCTTCGGACTAAGTAACGCACCAGCAGTCTTCCAGTCAGTCATCAATGACGTACTGAGGGATTTTTTGAAAGTTTTTGATTTACTCCAAAGACATTAAAGAACATACCCGTCATGTCCGTCTTGTCCTCCTGAGACTCCTGGAAAATAGACTATTTGTGAAAGCCGAAAAATATGAATTCCACAAATCGTCCATCACATTTTTGGGCTACATCTTGGAGGGTGGGCAGGTTCGCTCGGATCCTGAGAAGATCAAGGCAGTACTGGAGTGGCCGGTTCCGGATTCCCGCAAGCAGCTGCAGCATTTTCTTGGATTTGCTAACTTCTACAGGAGATTCATAAAAGACTTTAGTTTGATAGCTGCCCCTCTCACCGCCTTGACCTCCACTAACATTAAGTTCACCTGGACTCCTGAAGCTGACAAGGCCTTCCAGACACTGAAAGATAGGTTCTCACAGACTCCCATATTGGTTCACCCAGACTCCTCCAAACAGTTTATATTGGAGGTTGACGCCTCTGACACAGGTGTTGGGGCCGTACTTTCCCAGCAGTCCGCCTCTGATGAAAAACTTCATCCTTGTGCTTTTTTTTTCTCGCAGGTTGACTAGCACTGAGCGGAACTATGATGTGGGAGACAGGGAACTACTAGCTATAAAATTAGCTCTTGAAGAATGGCGACATTGGCTGGAGGGGGCAAAACACCCCATTTTAGTGTGGACAGATCACAAGAATCTTGCCTATTTACAGTCAGCTAAGAGATAAAATTCACGCCAATCACGATGGTCTTTGTTTTTGACCTGGTTCAAAGAATGTGAAGCCTGATGCCCTTTCTCGGCTGTATTCGCCTGATACCTCTGACAATGAACCTGAACCCATTATACCATCTCATTGGACCTTTGGAGCGGTGATCTGGGAGATAGAGAATCTGGTAAACCAGGCAAGACGTAATGAACCTGATCCAGGTACTGGTCCTCCTAACAGGGTTTATGTCCCTACATCAGTTAGGTTTAGACTTATTCGTTGGTTCCATACAGCCAAATTCTCAGGGCATCCAGGGGTCAGTAGAACACTGTTTAGCCTCTAGATGGCATTGGGACCTGGAGGTGTGAAACAGGTGTTCTCTATCTTCCTGATCACTCAAGAAGGAGGAGGCTGCCAGCAACTCATTGCCAGAGTGTTGCCCTTTGTGGTACTACTTCAGCCACATTACTCTTTGTCTTGTCCTTGCTTTGCAATTAAGCATTGAACGCCTCTTGGATTTTCGTATTCTGGAAAGAAGTCATTCATCTTCATGAACAAAGGACTCAAGCCTTCAGTTACTTCGGTGGATCTTCCCGGCTGCCAGCTTCCTGATTCATCCGTTCCTCGGAGCCCCTTGGCGAACCCTGTCCACCCTCCTACGTTCACAGCACCCACTACAGTAGCCCTCGGACATTCCAACATCCTGGCAGACCAGTATTCACACTCTCCGTTTTCACGGGTAACAACCTTCTGGTTTTTTCTTCGTCACACCCCCCTGGCAGATCACCCAACCTCTCCAGTAAGACTAAATTAATATTTATGAACATAGTTTCGAATTGTTTCCCTGCTTACCATTTTGTTTATTTTACAGTCCATGTTCCGGTTCCAGTTCCCTGCTCATGCCACGTCACCTTGAATAAACTTCTTACCGTAAATCTTTGTCTCCTGATTGTTCTCTGCTTGTGGATCAAATTTGTGAAATCTAAGATCACAATTTAGACTTTTAGTGGCCAAATGTCTGTATTTTGTCTGTCTGTTTTTGTGAAATAAATGTCTGTTTCATGTTACGTAAAAATTAGGGTATATGTGCACAATATTAAAGACTAAGAGGGCAAGTCTGAATCATAATAATAAGGGGTCAGTTTTTATGGTAAAACAAAAGGATTTTAATGTAGTTTTTTGATGTTTAGACTTTTTCCAGTCGGTTTAGAATGATCCAATTAGACTCAAATTTAACACAAGATGAAATTAACTTAACAGATTACTGACGGGACTAAATAGAAAAAACTTGAGTTAATTGAAAAAAATTTTTAGTTACTTGAACTAAATACAAAGCTGACTGAAACTGTACGGTGTATCTAAAAACTGGGTAAGACAAACTAAGATCATAAGATATAATATGCCCTTCATTTTTTTGTTCATCAGTGAGTGAGTTTTTCTTTTTTTAATAAAAAAATAAATCAAGCATTATTTAAAAAAATAAGCAACTACCAAAAAAATCTCATTTTTAAATGTAATAAGGTTTACTTTATAAAAATAAAATAAAATAAAAAAAAGTCCCCAAAAAAAATAAAAATGAAAAAAAATAAGAAGAATTTGGAAAAACGGAGGCATTAAAAACCTCTGCAGAAACAGCAAGACACATTGCTCAGGCTTTACTTCTGCTTTCACAGCCAAAATATAAGCTGCGTGAAGCTGACACCCCACCACTTGAAAAAATTCCGGCAAATAGACAGAATGGTTAGTGCTTCGTTTGTGCAGGTTTGTGCCGTTAAAATTTTCATTTGTGCTGTTTGGGGTTTCTGAGATTTAAAAGATTATTTTTTGGTCATCCAGAGGTCACCACCCCCCTTTTTTGTCCGAATTAAACCGGAGGGGGTCATTTTTTGTGCTCGTTTGTGCAGGTTTGTGCCTTTTAAAATTTTCGTTTGTGCTGTTTTGGTTTCTGAGATATTAAAGATTATTTTTTAGGTCATCCAGAGGTCCCCCCAAACCCCCCCATTTTGCTCCAATTGAACCGGAGTGGTTCTACCTTTTTAATGCTCTGTTTGTGCCGCTTTTTTTGCGAGCTATATAATTTTCTTTCAGGCGATCACTGACTTAAATCAATGACGTCTATGGCCTGCGCTGAACATCATCACCACAAAAGCAAGCATTATTAATTTCGTGTTTTTCTTTTATCATGCAAGTTAAAATTGTGTTTTTAGCCGATGTTGTAAAATGTATGCTTGTTATATTTTTTTGCACTTTTATTCCTGAATAAAGATTATGAAACTTTTTTGGGGTTCAAAGAAATTTGCTTTTTAAATATGTCTACTAAGTCACCAATACATTTAGCTTTCTACACAGTTAAATTCAATATTATCCTCTCACAATGGGGAAAAACCACCCACTGCAGCCTACACATTCCTTGCCCAAAAACCTGACATGGTCTGCGACCGGCTATGATGTAATGTTTATAATTTCAAAAACTGTTCTGTGTTATAACATTTTTTTAAAGGTGGTTTTAATAATCTAATTCAGCTCGTGTACGCTGGAAAAAAGCGGAAGTGCGAGTAGGTCATTGGCTCAAAGTTCATAACCAAGTAATTTATTTTTTTTAAAAAAAATTTAAAAAATGCGTCAAGCATTTTTTCTAATTTCTGACATTAATGTAAGAATTTTTTAAAAGAGCATTGAGCGTTTGAAAAACTTTGATATACGAAGTTCTCACGCAATGTCATAGGGATTGGCTCCACCCACATATTGACCCCCCATGACCTTGTTTGGCGGTAATTTAAACTTCCCGTTCAAAATTTTCCACTGACTAGATTTTTTTAAAAACCCAAAAAAGTTTTTTTTTATGAAAAATGTAGACTACATCCTTAGAATTTTTACTACACTTGTACAAGGTAAGTAAACTAATGTTGAGGTTTTAGATAAAACACTGTTGCCACTGCAATCCAGCCCCCATTAGCAGAGGGAGATTCATGGTTTGCTCTTTTGCATATATATATATTCTGTAAACCCCAAAATTCAATTAGGCTACATTTGAAGTCCAGACTTTAAAAAAATTTTGAAACAAAGATTCTGCAATCTTTTCCATTCATATTCAGTCCACAATGTTTAGGCACATCAGTAGACTCCACAGAACTAAGACACATTTTTAAAATTTAAACAGATACTTCAATTGAAAATTTCAAAAGACAAGTAGTAGTAAAAAATTCAACATTTAAAAAATAAAATAAAAACATACTATAATTAAAAACACAGCATAAATGGCATACAGAGTTGAGAGAACAATTTACACAAAAATTTTTGAGTTGTGATAGAATGCTAAATATCAATGTTTTGTGGTTTGGGGAGATTATATAGGCCAGAAAAAAATTTTTTTTTAATGCTAATCAAACCCTTTTTATTCTTTAACTAGATGCCTCGACAGCCATCAATAGACAGGGATTCCCTTTTTGCAGTTATCTGCATTTCAAAAGAGGCTATCCTTCTAAATGAAAAAATAGCCACTCCAGCTGCCACTATTTGGACAGAATTAAGTCAGCAGCTGAAAAACAAGATGTCCCAAAAAGCCCTGTACACTTTTGTAAAGTCAAACGGGAAAAAACATCTGGTCATGTTTGGAGATCAGTGAGCAGGAAAGTGATCGTGAGAGCAGTGTGGACACAGAGTTTGACTCTGGCTCCAATTCTCCTGGACAAGACGACTGCTCATTTTTCAGCTTGAAGTTCCTTTGAGGAATGGATAAATTTTGTACCTGAAAAGGGGAATATAATGAAAAGTTTTCATCATCTGGCAAAAGGGAATATATGTTTTTGAAGCCTGGCACTTTGGGAGTCATGTAATTAACCCTTTGTTTTGAAAAAAGAAAAAAAGCACATGTACGTGCACGTGTTCCAGAGAGCAAAAGTTTTATCCAACTGTCACAGGCAACTACATAGATATCAAAGGCTTCTGTAAAGAGTGTCAAGGCCATTTAAAATATTTGTGCTAGAGAGCCAACAGTAAACAGCCCAATGCGTTTTCAGTGTTCCATCGAAGACACTGATATCTCCCTCCACTGGGCAATCCAAGAGGTTCATGTCGGAAACCTTCGTGCAAAAAGATTTCAAAAAGCTGTGTGAGGGCAGGATGGAGCCAGCTGTATGGAGGTCAGCGAAGGCATCAGATTTTGATGGATTTTGGAGATGCTGAGCCAAAAGTCACCCCTTCCAAATTTGGCCAAAACCCTACGAAAAAGCTAAGCAGGAGAAAGAGATTTGGAATTTGGGGTGACAAAGATCCCATTTTGCTTTGCAGTTATTAAATATAGCACACCTCACAGTGGTAGTATAAGAGACATTGGTCTAGACAAGTTCTTCTCCCATATTGGAGTCAGACACAGCTACATGGGTATAAGGCATTGTCCAAAAAAAATGACCCCCGTATTTTTGCTTTTGACGCAACTGGCTCAGTTTTGTGAGAAGACTGGTGAGACCAAAATGGTACTTTGGGCCCTCTTTTTTTATATCAGGGCATTCTGGCAGGGGGACAACTGCTCAGTCTCAGTTGTGCAAATGCTGTCAGAGAGACACAAACTTAATGCAATTGCAAAATTGGCCTGACAGAATGGCTTAGTACAGGGGCTGCTGTACCAAAGGAAGCCGTGAGTGACTTTTCCTGGCTCTTCTTGGTGCTCTGGTGAAGGGGCCTTCACTCCTTACCCCGATCTGAAAACATACATCAACGAATGCTTCCATGTGCTACTTGGGAACAATCTGCAAAAAATTCCTCCTTCTTTTATCGGGTTGATGTGGCACCGAAAAAAATATATGTCATTGGGGTGGCTGAAAACAAAACAACCGTGTCAAAGATTTCTTTGTCAGGGGTCAAAATTCCCTTTAAAAATAGTGCTTGGAACATGCAAAACAGCTAATACATGACATGTTTGGCCCTCAGTGAGGCAAGGGGGGACGATATTTTGGAGTCCCTCTCGAATCAGAGATGTGCAAAAAATTCCTAAAACCCGATCACAGGACTTCCCCGAATCATTCCCCTGAAGACACAAAAACCATCGGGCCCTTTTGACGAGATCCAAAACTGACCCCACGTGGCTGGGTATCAAAAAATATGCGAGGAGAGCAGGTCACTCGCTGCAGCCAATGGGGACAGGATCAAACCCCTTTTCCTTCCCTGATATTGTTCCAACAAATAAAGACTAGCAAGTTACTTACCCCTTTTGGACAGGGATAATGGTCCCCCTTTAAAAAAAACCTCTCAAAGCAAGCTCAGCCACTGTTGAAGCATAATTCTAAAAAAAATTTTAAAAAGCATGGGGCCTTTTTAAACACGAGAACTTACCCCTTCGGTTTTATCGGGTTTTTTTTTCCCCTATTTTTTCCTTTATTT
The DNA here is from genome assembly GCA_036173005.1 of Crenichthys baileyi. Taxonomy (NCBI): domain Eukaryota; kingdom Metazoa; phylum Chordata; class Actinopteri; order Cyprinodontiformes; family Goodeidae; genus Crenichthys; species Crenichthys baileyi. The sequence goes on along the minus strand of JAHHUM010000133.1, from coordinate 134,089 downwards.
AAGGAAATATGCGGATTTTTTTCCGCAAAAGCGAAAAAATATGAGGGAAACATCTGGATTAACAAAAGTTTCCGAAAAAAACCTGTATCCAGGACTACCCACAGTGCTGAAGCCAAGAGAAGAAAGGGGATTCTCACCATTCTGTGGAATCAGATGAACCCAACAACATTTTCCCCCCAACAGATGAAGACGTGGGTTGAAAAAAAGGGGACTAATTCTTCCCCCCAAAAAAAAGGGAAGAGGACTTCTTATCTCACTTCCTGCCCTGAATGGCTCCATGCAGATCCCTTTTTGGGGGAAAAAGGTGAAAGTGGGACTATTAAAAAAAAGGAAAAACCTGCATCAACCGATTAGATTGGGGAAATCAACTGGGAAATCTCTGTTTTGAACACATGTGCATTTGATTGCATTTTTTCAGTGCTTATGCTGTGCTTTCTGTGACAGCTCAGCATTTTTAAAATGTTGTCAGGAACAACAGTGACAACCCCATCTCACTGCTGGTAAAAGCCATTGCTACAGATGGGGGTGACCCCAAAGATCTATTCACGAGGGCAGAGCTGCTTAGTGTAATGTTTTTTAAAAAAATCCAGTTGAGGTCTGGTGCCCCCAAATCAATGCCCAGTGCAAAAATCTCCCCAGTCATTGGAAAAACGATGAGAAATATATCCAGCGTTTACGTCTCAAAAAAAACTGCTCTTTTTCACAGTTCTGCCAGCTAAACAAAGGAACAACAAGGGAATAACCCATTTGTTTCTCCTGACATTTCTGTCCTGATGGACTCTGGCATGGCTCCCCCTTGACATTTCAGTGGAAAACGGACTCTTCCTTCCCGATCCCCCCTGCCTTCCCCACTACCGAAGGAATCAGAATGTCCAGTTGAATTCAAAAAAGGAGCCAGCACCTCAAAAAAAGCTCTGTGCTGGAACTGTTACTCACAGCTACAGCATTGGAGAAATAGCATGGATTGACACTGACCTTTGGAAACACAACTCATTTTTCCTTTGAGTAATTTTCCCCCCCCCGTTGGCTCTCCAAGGAAAAGACATTCACTTTGAGAGGAGTCATCGCTTTCAAGGGGAAACTTGACTAAAGATGGTCTGGGACATTACACTGCATACTGCCAAAGAGCTCCGTGGTTTGTGGGAGCTTTTTGATGACCTGGCAAATGTAGTGAAGACGGTGTTTGAAAAGAAGACAATACAACCACATGCAGTGTTTTTTACACAGCAGACTAAATGCTGTGAATCAACACATTTTGGGGGAAAAGTTCTGAGAAGCCCCAACAAAAGGCAAAATTACATTTTGCCATGGTTTGATATTCCTGACCAGAAACGGTTCTATTTTAATGTTCTTTTTTTCAATTTCTTTTAGATGGGTTTAAGTATGCCATATTTTACCTGGGATTTTAAAAATAAAGTACATTTTTCCAAACAAGGGTTTTTTTTTCTTCTTATAGTATAATGTAAATTACATTTTCAAACAGTACCTGGTTATGCGTGATCTCAGAAGTCATGGTTCTGGTTACCTCTCTCAATTAATTAGAATAGAAAACCCTTATTGGTTTCCCAAAAAGAGAAAATTTTTGTGTTCAGCACCAAAACCATAAGGCAATGAAAGTATACAGGTTCCAAAATTTACTAAAATTAGAAAACTTACCCAAACTAAAAGCTATAAGAAACAAACTGCAAAAAAACTCCAAAAAGGCTGAATAGGATTACAGTAAAGGAGTGGAAAAAAAACAATACTGTGCAGTTATCAGTAAGGTATAGGTTTTATATTTTTAAATTAGAGCTGCAGAACAATCAGATGACAGTGGGGACAGCATTTACGCAACCCTTGATCAGATAAAAAAATTCAATATTGGCACGAAAGTAGAAAACTTATTGTTTGTTGGAAGTAGTGATGGTTAGCCTATAAAGTCTAACAGCAGCTCTGATCTGCAAAAAAGTACTTTATCCACTTAAGGTAAAGCTTCACTTAGGCTAAAGGAACTCTCCATGTCTTTACTAGCTTCATGCACAGGATGGGAAATATTGTCTATGAACTATGAATATATATGAATAATATATAAAACTTGGCTTAAAAGTGGAGCTGTTAAACAAAATGATATCTATCATTTAGAAAATAAACCATTATTGCCAAAAAAAATCTCTACAAAAACTGCAGCAACAGTGACACACAGTAATTCCTGTGTCAAAAAGGAGGGAAGATACACCTGGTTAATCGGTTTAACACCAGTTTTTCACCCCCTACATTTTTTGACTATGCAAACTTTATTGAATTTCATGGTCACAGGGAAAAAATACTGTTTAGTGGTTATAGATGCTTTTCTAAATGGGTTGAAAAAAAGCCAGCAAAACCTGTGATGCGCTCACAGTAGCAAAAAAACCCTAGTAGCATACTTCTTCCCTACCTATGGGGATTCTACAGATCATCAGGTCAGACAATGGGAAAAAACCCTTTTGAAACAACCATTAAAAAAAAGATTAAGAAAAACTGTGGAGGGAAAAGGGAGACCATTGGTAACCTGACCATAGCTGACCAAGCTGACCATAGCTAACCATGGATAACACCTAATCAGACTGGCCTTACCCCATTTGAAGTAGTGCATGGAAGACCTTTTCCATTACAATCAGAAATAAATGACATAGAGAAAGCTCAACAAGAAACATCACTAGCAGAATGGATGAATAAAGTGTTGAGAACAAGAGAAGTGCAATTATCCAGTAGTCTGCCAGTGAATTCTGCTCCTCTCCCACAAAATAACCTGAAACCCGGAGACCTGGTCCTGATAAAGAAAATCCACAGGAAAGACTGGAGTACTCCCCGTTGGGAGGGGCCGTTCCAGGTGCTCCTGACAACTCCTACAGCGCTGAAGATCGACGAAAGACCATCCTGGATTCACAAAAGCCACTGTAAGCTAATATTACCATTGCAGGAGCCAAACCAACCGACGGGGTAGCAGAGGAAGCCCAGCTACAAAGGAGCTGGTGACCCCTAGGGCCCAGCGTCTCCAACCGGTGAAGAAAACAACTGATCTGCGCCTAATTTAGAACGGCTATCTGCAAGCTCTGGAGAGGACGCATTTGCCTGAGCCTCATGTTGGCAGTAGGCTTTCTCTTCTGTTACAGACAGAATCCACAGGATGCAACGCCACACCAGAAAAGATGGACACCAGATGGATCACATCTCAGACCCTTAGAGAAAGGAGACAGAGAACACCGGTTCCTACAAAACTACTGGTAAAGATATGTCTACGACACTGCTAAATCACAGAATAAAACAGACTGTTATGTGTGTTCTATAATGCCTGTTCACTCTCTAGGCCCTACAGTTTATGTAAGGAAAATGAATTTCACGGAAACAGCCTGTGCCCTTTCAGTAGGAATGTGGGGTTATACTAAACGCACATATTTTATCATTCCCGGCAAAATCTAACATCAGGAAACTGTACCCAAGTGACTAAAAATAATGAAAGATATAATTATTGTAATCACTCATTACAATATGCATGTGATCCATATAACTGCACCTGTAACACAAAGAAATGGCAACCCCTTAATATTAATAATAAAGGGGAAACTACCACCTTTCAAGGTACACTCTCATGAAACACATAAACATCAATATTGTCTAAGTAAAAGTAAAACAGATAGTACCTCTATATATCTTGGCAATACTACACACTGTTATATTATAGGAGTTATACGGGGCAACGAGACTCACAATGGTACCTATTGGATTGAGGGTGTAGCATGGCTATGTGGAAATGATGCTTATTTTTTACTCCCACCTAATTGGTATGGTGTTTGTGCCCCGGTATTTACATCCGATCACACTGTAGTAATAAGTAAAGCATTAATCATCTCTTCTTCCACTAACAGGTGTAAAAGATCACTAGATATAAAAACACATGACCCTATCTGGGGAAAAAATGTCCCTGATGAATTCAAGCTCTGGCCAAAAGATGAAAAGGCAACATTGTCTCTCCTCCCATGGCTTGGAGTAGGCAAACTAATGCTGCGAGTAGAAACCCTAAGTTATCGATTCGGACTGTTTCTGAACAATTCTATAATAATAGAAGACGGTCAAAATACAGAAATGAGTGCTAAGCGAGCAATGGTAATTCAAAACCGCATGGCTTTAGACATTGTAACAGCTTCATCAGGAGGTGTTTGTATTTTGTTAAATAATACCTGTTGTACTTACATCCCAGAAAATATACACTCCTCAAATATGACAGGAGCCTTAGACAACTTAAGGAATCTGCAAAATGTAATGGCAAACGATCACGCTCCACCCTATTCTTCCTGGCTTGATTAGATGTTCCAGGGAGGATGGATGAATTGGGTTAAGATGTTCTTTGTGGCATTTATAGCCTTTTTGATCATCTTATGTGTTTTATCAATTTGTGTCATTCCCTTTTGCAAATGTATGATAAATATGATAAACAGAATAGTAAATCAATCCATTACTGTTGCATATGCAGCTTTAAATAAAATTGAAACTCTACAGGACCAAGATAAAGAAGATGCAGAAAAAGATTACTTTACTGAGCCTCAAAAAGGCCATGTTGACTGTTATGATGACATGATGTAAATACATGCTGATATGAAATGGTAACTGTCTGAGTGTACTCATACTTGTACTTCATAAATTGATCTTGTTGCAGAAAATCGAAAGAAGTTGCTATCCAAGTGATGTGAGAAAAAGTACATGTGTGACATAAACAGGGCCAATTTTATTTTACTTTTCTTTTTACTTTCTTTTATGTTCTAATGTTTGTCCACCCTGCCTTAATGGTGGTCGCCCAGGGCGAGGGGGCCTTGTGAGTATTTTCCCACAAATATAATCATGCTTATCGTCCGTGGGTTTTTCGCTCACATAGAGTGCATTTTGTTTATGTCTAGATTCGTGACTGTTGGAGATGGAAAAACTTATGATTTGTCTTGCACTTTATCACTCATGCAAGCTATGTATATCTGACCTTTATGTGAACTCAGCAAGCAGACTGTGCGAGGCCAAGTCACTTTCTGTTCCTGTTTTAGTATATGTTAAGAAATGCATACTTTTGTAAAATCAACTGTCTGTATCTTTCTGTTACCCCCACCTCTCTGTATCACACACACTTAAACTGTCTGTAACCAACACACCCACACTCTGTTCCAAGAACTGTGTCTGCCTATAAATAAAGAAGTCAAGAGGCCTGCACTTTATAGTTGCACCCCAGAGTGGGCTACCATCTCGCTGCAAGATTAACAGAGACTCATGTGTCGTTCCTTCTGAGCTTTACTATTTGATAAATATCTCTAACAGAAAATGAATACTTAATTGCAGTTTTTGTTTACATTCCAGAGAATGTGGAGGACTATTGTGTCAACTGCAACATGCTGCACTATGATGCTGACGAAAGCAACACAGATATGGTAAAATCTAAATTTTAGCAGTTTATACTTCTAAAAGTTATACATCTGACTAAATTACCATTTTTGTTTTCTTCTGCACCATAAATACAATGTGACATCTGTCAAAGATGGACTCACAATCAATGTGCTGCCCACTTTGTTAGAGTGTTCAAGTGCATAAAGTAACGGCTAAATTATTATTATTATTTTTTTTCAGTTTTTATACTCTGGAAAAAAAATAATAATAATTTAGCTGTCACTTTATAATTATTATTATTATTATTAAATTTTTTTTTAATTTTTTTCAGTTTTTATACTCCCCCTCCTTGAACCGCCACCTTAACGTGGTGGAGGGGTTTGAGTGTTCAAATGATCCTAGAGGCTATGTTGTCTGGGGCTTAAATGCCCCTTGGTAGGGTCTCCCATGGCCCAAAAAGGCTCTAGGTGATGGGGGGCAGACCCCAAAAAGCGGTTCAAGAATCCCTTTCATGAGGACAAATATATCGAGGCACGTGACATCGCCCGGTACGGGGGAGCCGTGGGCCCACCCTGGAGCCAGGGCCTGGGGTCGGGAAATCGTCGGAAAAGCGCCTGGTGGCCCGGTTGCTCCTCGCGGGAGCCCGGGGCCCGGGGCCCAAACCCCCAACGAGAGAGCGCGGGAGGCCATCCCCCCAGTGGGCCCACCACCTGCAGGGGGGAACCCTGATGGGACCGGTGCCAAAGAGGATTGGGTGGCGGGGGAAAAAGGTGGAGACCTCAACCGGGCCCCGATTCCCCCCGGATGCTTAAGGCTGGCTTTAGGGGCCCCTGGAAGGTTCCCGCCCGGGGGAAAGGAGCCTGAGCTTGTCCAAACCCCTTCTCCGGGGTTTTCCCACCCCCGAAACACCTAGGTACCCGGGGGTTCGCCTCCCACGGGGCACAGCGTGGGCTTCCCGAAACCCATCTCCTTGAGAGGGGCTGGAATCTCTTTTACTCTGGAAGTGGCCCCCACCGCGGGGAAAAGGGCGGCGGGAAAGGGGTTGGGTTTGCTTGTTGACCCCCCAGCCCCCAGCTGTCTCGGGGGTTTGGGTTTTCCCCCCGGTGGATGAGGCGGGTTGCCACCCCGCGCCTTGGGTTGGGGGGGGGTAATTCCCCTTGGGGCTGTTTGGTTTCGGCCTACGGACCGAGGTGGGTTTTTTTTTAGTGCGGAGTACCCCGGCCTTCTTGGTGTTCCCCTGTCGGGGGGGGCTGGTATAGTGCCCCTCCCCCGGGGGTCCATTATTCTGCTGGGGGACTTCAAAAAGCCCCCCGGTGGGAAACGACAGGGACACCTGGAGGCGAGCGTGATGGGAGGAATGGCCCCCCCCATCTGAATCCGAGTGGGGGTTTTGTTTTGGGACTTCTGTGCTAGTCACGGATTGTCCATAAGAACCCCCCATGTAAAAAATTAAGGGTGTCCATCCGTGCACTTGGCCCCCAATTACACCCTAGGCAGGAGGTCAATGATCGACTTTGTTTTTCAAATCATCCAAAACTTCGGGCCCCCAAATTTTTTGAAACTCGGGTGAAGAGAGGGGCCTGAGCTGTCCACCTGATCAACCCCCCGGGTTTGGTGAGTTGGATCCGCTGGAAGGAGGAGAAAAAGCCCGGGGCCCAGACTTGGCCCGTCCCAAGCGCATAGTGAGGGTCTGCTGGGAACGGGCCTGGCGGAGCCCCCCCTCGGCCCCGGGAATTGGGGGTTTTAAAAACCCCCCCTCCGGGGAGAGCTTTTAAAAAGATTTTTGGAAGATGTTGGAGGGGACATAGAGAGGCCGAGTTGAGCCCATGTTCCCCCGCATCTATTGTCAATGCTGCCCGCCCGGTAGCGGGGGCCCGTAAGGTCGCCGGTTTCCCCGTCGGGGCGGCAATCCCAGAACCCCGGTGGTGGACACCGGCAGTAAGGGATGCTTTCCAAGCTGAAGAAGGAGTACTATCGGCCCGTGGTTTTGGCTTGTGGGACCCCCCGAGGGCGGCTGGGGACCCCGGGGAAAAGTGAGGGCCAAGCGTGCTGCGGGCCCCGGGCTGTGGCCCAAGGCAAAAAACCCGGGCCTGGGGGGAGGAGTTCGGTGAGGCCAAAGGAGAAGGGGCTACCGGGCGGCCTTCGAAGCGATTCTTGGGGGAAAAACCCTTTCCCGGGGCCTCAGGAGGGGGAAAGGAGTGCTTCGCCAACACTGTTTATAGTGGGGGTGGGAGGCTGCCTGACCTCGACTGGGGGGGCATTATTGGGCGGTGGAAGGAGTAATTTGGGGGATCTCCTCAATCCTGCCATCACCCATTCCCCCGGGGGGAAAAAAGAGGCCCGGGGACCGGCCGGGTTTGGACTCTTTCATCACCCAGGCTGAAGTCCCCCGAGGTGGGGTAAAAAAACTCCGCGGGGGCAAGGGTTCGGGGGTGGATGAGATCCGCCCTGAGTACCTCAAAATCTCTGGATGTTGTGGGGCCCGTCATAGGTTGACATGCCTCTTTAAACATTGCATGGCGGTCGGGGGGCAGTGCCTCTGGACTGGCAGACCGGGGGTGGGGTTTCCCCAAAAAGGGGGGAAAAGGGGTGTGTTCCAACCAACCCGGGTGGATCCCCCACTTCCTCAGCCTCCCCCCTGGTAAGGCCCCCAAAGCCAGGGGTAATTTGGAGAAGGGGAAAGTCCCCGGCGGATAGTCGAACCTGGCCTTCCAGAAGGAGCAAGTGTGGTTTTTGTCTCGGGGGCCGTGGAAACACTGGACCAGCTCTATACCCTCTACAGGGTTTCCGGGGGTCATTTTTTTTTTGAGAATTTTGCCCAACCGGTTTCACATGTGTTTTGTGGACCTGGAGAAGGCATTCGACTGTGTCCCTCGTGATGCCTTGTGGAGGGTGCTCCAGGAGTATGGAATCGGGGGCCCTTTATTAGGGGCCATCCGGTCCCCCTGTACGAGCAGAGCAGGAGTTTGGTCCGCATTGCCGGCACTAAGTGGGACCTGTTCCTGGTGCATTTTGGGACTCCGGCAGGGCTGCCCTTTGTCACCGGTCCTGTTCATAACTTTTATGGACAGGATTTCTAGACACAGCCAAGGGCCGGAGGGGGTCTGGTTTGGGGACCAGTGGATTTCGTCTCTTCTTGTTGCAGATGAAGTGGTCCTGCTGGCCCCCTCTAGCCAAGACCTACAGCATGCGCTGGGGCGGTTCGCAGCCGAGTGTGAAGCGGCTGGGATGAAGATCAGCTCCTCCAAGTCAGAGGCCATGGTACTCACCTGGAAAAGGGTGGCTTGTCCTCTTCAGGTTGGAGGGGAGTTCCTGCCCCAAGTGGAGGAGTTCAAGTATCTTGGGGTCTTGTTCACGAGTGAGGGAAGAATGGAGCGGGAGATCGACAGACGGATCGGTGCAGCTGCCGCAGTAATAGGGGCACTGTGCCGGTCCATTGTGGTGAAGAGAGAGCTGAGCCGAAAAGTGAAGCTCTCGATTTACCGGTCGGTCTAAGTTCCTACCCTCACCTATGGCCATGAACTTTGGGTCATGACCGGAAGAACGAGATCCCGGATACAAGCGGCTGAAATGAGCTTTCTCCGTAGGGTGGCCGGGCACTCCCTTAGAGATAGGGTGAGGAGCTCGGCCATTCGGGAGGGGCTCGGAGTAGAGCCGCTGCTCCTCCACATCGAGAGGAGCCAGTTGAGGTGGCTCGGGCATCTATACCGGATGCCTCCTGGACGCCTTCCTCGGGAGGTGTTTCCAGGCACGTCCCACGGGGAGGAGGCCCAGGGGACGGCCCAGGACACGCTGGAGGGACTATGTCTCTCGGTTGGCCTGGGAACGCCTTGGGCTCCCCCCGGAGGAGCTGGAGGAGGTGTCTGGGGAGAGGAACGTCTGGGTGTCTCTGCTGAGTCTGCTGCCCCCGCGACCCGGTTCCGGATAAGCGGAAGACGACGAGTATGACGAGTACGAGTACGAGTTTTTATACTCTGCTCTTTTTCTCAACATTGTAGATAAAAAAGCTTTTGATTTAAGTATTTTCTTGGCCAGTGACATACTACCCATAGTATTTGGAAATTAAAACTTCTGTCAAGTGTATTTATCATGTTTTATTTTCCACAAATGTTTCACTGACCAAGGATGTATATCATGAATTTTTGTTTTACCATGTTATAATGTGAAATTGATATTGATAAAGTTTAGCTTTAAAATATTTAGAGGCAACTTCACAATTTTGCCACTTCAAGCAAAACCCTTGAAAAGCCCTGCAAGGTCTTTCAGGTGTTGATTGGAGCCCTGCATGGGTCAGGTTTGTGTTAGAACGCTTTGAAGAGCTAGCTTGTTCTGGATGTTGAAGTTGTTTTTTTAAACCATGTTTTGCTTCATCCTACTTTTTTCCAGTTACATTTAAAACATTTTTTTCCCCACTGATGAATTTGGTTACAAATATATGTCCAAAAAGAAAAATCACAAGTAGGTTTATGTTAGTCTGACAAGTAAATGTATAACTCAGCATGACATACAGCCGATAAAACTAAATGTGTGCTAGTCTGACAGGTCATGCTTGTTAGACAGATATAGCTGTCGATTTGTGGTACGCGTATGCCGATCTGACGATGTATGCTGATTGGACAGAACAACGCTGCTGTCTTGACTGGTGAAGCTCCAAAGATTGCCTGAAGAAGTTACAATTTTTGGCTTAATGATGAAGTCGAGTCGAGTAGGGCCAAATCGAGCCAATGGAAAGGGGGTGTTAGATTCTTAATGCATAATTTACAAAAAAGTTAAAACGTATTCTTTCTTTCTTTCTCTTACACTCAAAAACAGTACATAGAAAATTAAAAATAAGTGTAACATCAGTTTTACTTGCTTCTTTATCACCTTCAACCCAGCTGTTTTTCTCTCTTTGGTTGCAAAACAGCCATTCTTCTGCCGAGTTTGCAAAAAGTTAAATTCAAACAATAAAAATGTGATTAATTAAACATTTTTATTTCTGTGATGAATGTTTTTCAACTATTTTTATTTTCACATAGTCTGCTTTAAGATTTATTTAGTATCATAGTTTAAATACAATGCATTTTGGGTTTTATTGAGTACAAACTGAACATCCTACATATGCAGCGTACAGTGATTAATAGATTGTGTGTTTACTTTCCATGTGTTTATCTCCGCTGCAGCAAGAAAATGAAAAGAAATAAAATAAACACCACCACCACAAGAAAAGCAACCACAATCTTCCAATAAGGAAAACATCTCCTTGGATGTTCACCACGCCGTCTAAGTAACCCTCGATCCTCATAGTCTGGCTCTAGGTTTCTGGTCTGTTGATTCCGGGACAGTTGGTCTAATATTTGAACTATTTGATTGACTGCCTCCACATTTTTGGCACACCCCAGTAATCCTGGCACAGTCTCGTGGAAGAGAACATGAGCACCCAGGATGACATTGGGAAATGTTTCAGACCATTCTCTCCCAACAGTGGAGTAGTTCTGATCTCGAGTGTGGTGCATCAGAACCAGAATGACTTTCCGATCTCCTGCTGACAGAAGAAAAAGGAACACAAGATAAATGGAAAGTTTTGCATTATTACAGTTGGGTTATGATCATTTTAAAACTAAAGCTGGTCCTGATTTAGATTTTGAAATATTGATTGACTGTTCATTGTTTAAACTGCTTTGTTGTAGATTCAGTACTTTTCTGTTTTTACCTGCTCACTTTATTTGGACAAGGATGCTTCTAAAATAGAGTTCAAATCTCAACAGGTTTATTTCTTGGTTCAATTCATGTCTAAATAGATAAATAAATGAAAAAAAACAGTACCTGGCACTAGATTCATGGCTGCTTCCGCATCTGACCCAACACGAGAGGTGATTGGACAGAAAACAATGATGATGAAGCTTTCCAGGAAGTTTGAGAGTATCAGCTGTATCCTTGTCTTTATTTGTCTCAGCAGTTCTTCATGAGCACCAAAGGTCTGCCCTGAAGTGACTGTGTGGACTTTCACTAAGTGACATAGCAAAATATAAAAGCAACTGAACTGCAGCTGAACTGAACTGCTACTGGTATTTTATAGCAACATTGATGCTCACCTGCAGAACTCTGGAACATGTTTAGGCCTAATTAGAGAAGCAAAGCAGTATAATCAGTTTGTTTTTTTACAGAGATGAAACACAACTGTTCTGCAACTTCAACCAAAAGTGTTAAAATAGCCCAGGTACTGATTTTTTATGCAAATTCTGCAGCAAAATAAAAGGCAGATTATTTATTCAGAGGTTAGTGTTTAAATAGAGGTTGGGATTTTGCCTATTTGATGAATTGTATTTGTTTAAAACAGGGTTACTATACATGTAAACAGTATTAAACCTAAAGTCAGGACAGACCTACCCTTTCATAGTGATAGCAGGGACAGATTGCACTTCTAAGCTATTCAGCAATAAAACATAACAGAGCAAAGTCTGATTTCCACTCCTAGAACACGGACATACTGTAATTAAATTCTTTGAATTAGCTGCAGGGTTTACTCGAGGAATATAAGCACTAAATAATATCTAAATGATCTAAATAATATCAATATAAGAATAGAACAAAAAGAACAGAGTGTGAGGATTCCTACCTTTGCTGTGAATGTGTTGCTCCAGAAAAGCAAAAGTGAATGTGTTGGGAATGTGTTGCTCAAGCAGATACAGTGGGCACTTCAGGAAAAAGTGACTGTGTCTTTTTGGCTTGAACCAGTTTCCTCTTATAGCACTGAAGCACTTTCACTTTCATTTTTAGTGGGGGAGAAACCATGTGATTTAAAATCCAAGACTTTTGTCCGGAGAAATCTTTCTTTCAAGTCAGAAAGAAATAGAATCAAAGAGAAAGGAAGGTACAAGAAAATAGTTGATGTTATTTTAATTAAGGCTGTGCAATGTATCATCCACAATACTAATAATAATACACACACCCTTCCACACACACTTGTACATCCAGCTCTTGTCCAAATTTGTATCCCTCTAAAGTCTTTTAACATTGTGTGGTTGTGGAAACCCTAAGTCAGATTCTTTGTTTGTGAGACAAACTTGGCCAATAAAGCTGATAGTGACTCTGATTCAGGATCAGCTTTATTGCCAAATTTGCACAGACAACCATGGAATTTGACTCCAATGAGGATTTTTTAAAATTAATTTTTTTATCTTTTTAAATGTGCCTGTATATAACCTTGACTTTACAATGGAATATAACGTGAGATCAGTCCAAATATGCATGGTGTTGTTCTGGTTTCTCAAGTGTTCATTAGAGAATCAGCCTCGAGGAAGAAACTGTCTCTGTGGCGGCTGGTTTGAGCAGACAGCGCTCTGTGGTCCCGACCTGAAGGTAAAAGCCTAAACAGTTTGTGTGCAGTGTGTGTGGGGTCTGCAGAGATTTTAGCTGCCCTTTTCCTGACCCTTGACCTTTAAAGTATCCTGGATAAAGGGAAGGTCTGCCATGATGATTCTCTCAGAAAGCAAAGCTCCAAGGCTGCCATCAGCGGCACCATCTTGCTGTGGAAAATAGGAAATAACACTGTAACTTAACCATGAACTAGCCACCTCCTTCAAAGCACATCTTCGTCATCCTCTCCCTCATCCTAATCGACGCAGCTGTCCGAAGAATATTCCATCTTCATGTCACTGGTCTGGCAAATGTCGTCCATAAATTCCAAACTGGTCATTTTCCTCTTCTGTGCCGTTATGAATGACCAATTATCTAGCAATAACACAGTGCTGCAAGCTAATGGAGTGCAGCACAAGCTAGTTGCAAGGGCCCTGCAAATTTGTGCAGCCTTTGCACACAAATTATGTGACTGGAGAAGGTGCTACCAAGACAAGTTATACTTTGTTGGAAAGGATAGTTTTCAAAAAGGAACCCTGACTTCTTGGCCTTAAGGGGAACATTTAATGCAAAAATCCCCTATTTAGGCTTTAAATACATTTTGTTTTGTACTTGAAATCTGTAGGAGCGCCAAAATGTTGAATTTAGTCTCTCCTGGTGCTGCCTAGATACTTTATTTCTGTTTAGGTCAAATTTTTCAGTCTGTTCGGTTTTCTGTATTTTCTATTACGTTTTTTGAACTGTTACCTTACAGTATTTGTTGCGGAACAACTACAAGGTCATGGACCTCTGGCTGACCAATACGCGTATTTTATTTCTTGCTGAATTTTCGTAGTCCAAGCTCAAGCCGACGCTGCAGGTCTAAATGTTCAGTTGTTGGGTGTATTAACCCACACAATTTATTACATTGTCCCCCAGCATCAGAACCTATTTGAAGTGCCTGGTTAAATTATTTTTTCATGGAAATGTTCCAACATCATTGAGGAAATTCCTCTTCTGCACGAAGCACTTCAAGACGAGAGCCTTCAGCAACCTCCGCCAGTATCAAGGAGGATTTGCGTAAAGACTTCATCTGATTAAGGGGTCAGTTTCTTCTGTCCATGGAAACGACGGACACAGCAAAGTGGTAAGCTGCAAATAACGCTAAAATAACAACAAACTTTATTTTAGACATGAATTTATTGTGTGTTGATATGACATTCTGGCCATTGTTTTGATACCAGTAGCATCGTGCCTTCTGCTTATGTTAGTGCTGTGTGCTGCTTTTAGCTCCTTGTGGACATTTCTGTTCTGTGTGTTTTGAATATTATTATTACATTAACAGATTTACTTTGTCTTTGCCGTTTTTGTCTTGTCTACAGAAATGGCCGAGCGGGTTAAAGTGCAGCGGGGGCAGGGTGTGAAGTGCCTCAATACCATTTTAAGAGACCAAAAAAAAGCACCAAAACCAGTTCCTCTCAGAAGCGCCTCAGGACAGGAGTAAAAGAGACGCCTGTGGAGCTACAATAACAAGGATTTCAGACAAAAGCATTGCAGTTTCACTTTATATAGAGCACAACTGAATGATTTATATGTGAAAAGGAAGGATTTAAAAGCATGATATGTCCCATTTAATGTGTTATTTCCATATTGTACACAAAATTTCTGTGAATGAGTTATGAAAACTTTTTCTGACCATTAAAATCCAATTTATTCAGTAAGTTTTTGGCCAGTGGAGGGCCCCTGTTCTCGGTGAAAAAAATATTATGTCATCTGGCTGCTTTCTTTTAGGCAAGGACAGACAAGAGTGAACATATAAGAGCTTTTTCTTTGAAGCTGTGTTTACTTGAGCTACTTTTGACTTCACAATGCAATGCACTGCTTTTGGTTGTAATGTTCATACTAAGGGAAACAAAAACTCAGAAATAAACCTCCATTGTTTCTGAAAAGAGAAAAGGAGGAGAGCTCTATGGGAGAAAGCTTGTCAACTTAGTCATCTGCCAAAAGACTCTTATTAATGATCTCAAAACTTTTCTGTTGACTTATTTGAGTCATTTTCCCAATCACTTCTGGTGAAGGAGCTAACAGGTACTGTTAGGTTTAGAAGAAGGCTGAAATCAAATGCTGTGCTAAATATTTTTCTGCAGAAGCCATGTAAACAACCCCAGCTAGCTAGCGAGAAACTCACAGAGCAGCGCCAGAAATGATGTTGATGTGCTACTGTGGGACTTGAAACTACCCACTCCCCACATATCTGAATGTGAACCACTGGAAATGAGCCTCCGTACAGAGGAAACTGCAGACACTCCGGGTTGATTATCTGTAAGTGTCCAGTTTTCATCTTCTAAAATTGATGCAACAACTCAGACATCCATCAGCACATCAGATGTATCGGATCAGTGGCCATAGGATTTCCTTTATTCAATTACGATCGATAATGTTTATGTCAGAAAAGACACAGACAAACGAACACTGTAATTTACAGGATCTTTCTTTCACAGGATGAATTAGGTGTGGAAAGATGTAAACCAGAGCATACACAATTGATCCAGAGTTCAATGTAAGTTCACTTGAGTCTTCTCGGAGCTCCCAAGAATCCCAAACGGCAATCAATGCTCAATCTAAAGACGGGATAGTTTTTGTTTTTTAAAGCCAATTAAAAAAGATCCCAAAGCATGTGCTTAAAATGTGGTTTCTTTGTTGTTGAGGAGAAAATTAAAGAACTGCAAAATGAAGGGTTACAACTGTCACTTGAGCTGTCGTGTTAATGTCTATGGTTACAAGTGGCAGGCATACTTTAAACGGAGGAAGAACATGGCTTAAAGAACAAAAGTAGTATCCACCTTGCAAATCCAAAACGATGGTATTGTGCTCTGCGGAGATGGCAGCTGTGACTCTCCAGGCCACACAGACATTTTTAGATGTACAGAGCCAAAACGTTGTAGACTTCAAGGTCATCAGCTGCACATAAGTCTCACACTCTAATACACAGGAATTCACATTGTCCAACCCCTGTATATTTAGGTAACGACGATAATTTTTGGCTAAATCATTGATAATTTGCTATATCCATTGGTCCTTCTGGTTTATGAGCTAACAGATAAAGACCCACTTATGCTAATCAAAATTCAAAAAGGACTGTTTCATATTTTTTAAGATATCCTAATTAAATGAACACTGGCACTGAATCTTGCTTCAGCACTGTGTTGTTTTATGATTTGTGGAGATAATAAACTCAATTTGGTGAATGTTTTGTGCCCAAATATTTATAAAACAAACAAAATAAATATGGAATTTTGAAATTTAAATATAAAATCTATTTGTGCCAAGTCCTGTTATGTTGCTTTAGAGAGAGACAACAGTATTTGTTTGAGGTCTAAAGTCATTTTCACACCTTTGGTTTGTTGGTCTGTATCAGTTTGTTTATGTTTTCCACTGGTTTAGTTTTTTTTCATGCAGAGAAAACACAAAGACAACCAAAACCTGTCACTACAAACCAGGCAAGAACAACTACTTTCTGTTTATTGGCAGCAGAACCAAATATAGACAAGAAGAAGGTCTGCACGTTTGGTACTGATCCTTAATTGCAACGCTGGAGACGTGATAGTCTCCAAGGTGATGGTGATGCGAGGACTGCCACTGGCCTTATCGAAATTATGTACTGCAACTCAGAGCAAAATGCTCTAAGACAGAGAGCGATAAACCCACAAGTGGATTTAGGGTTTTCAAAAGTTTGTAGCCTTATTGATGATATTTCTAAAAGGGTTATATACTGTACAATGCAAAAAAACTTCTGGTGAGGGAAAAATCTTTTTCTGTGCTCCATCCTCATTATCTCTGAAACAATAGCATCCACTGTGATATTTACACTTCTGACGGAATCTACTAAGTGTTAGCATTAATTTGATACCAAGATTATTTAAATATTTAAGAGTTTGTGATTGCTGAGAAAAACTCAATTAGATTTGGGCATGTTATTTCAAGCACAAATTTCATGAAAACCTCTTGGGGCTCTTTTGTTGTGCCTCAACCACAACCACTAAGTTATCACCGTTTTTTATCACCAGTTTTTGCTCTCGAGTACTCCAAGGAGGTTAAGGATGACGTGCCTCAGCCTCAAGGTCCTATTCCAGAGCTCTTTGAGTGACCCAAGAATCTCCCTGTCTACTCCCAGAGAGGCCCCTTAATTGTCATCCAGAGCTCCCATTTGGGATCCTCTGGTGTTCATGGCGCTCCTTCAACGGTTCCTTCAGTGTCTAAGCCATTCTCAAGAGCTCCCTTGTTGGTTCCAGTGGTTTCCAGGCAGTTTTCTAGAGTTCCCTCCTGGCCTCCAGACTGCTCTTTAAGGTTCCTCCGCAGGTTCCAGCAGCCACAGTCCTGCTTTCAGGGCTCCTTAGAGGGTTTCAGTAGTTTTCAGGCAGTGTTCCAGAGGTCCCTCGTGGGCCTCTGCAAACATCAGCCTGCTCTACAGGGCTTCTCCGTGGGTCCAGTAGCCCCACGGAAACAATCTGACAGATGTTCAATACATGAGAAAATATCAAGCTCAAAATGATGACATCAGTCTTTCTCTGAAGACTAGTCAGTGCTGGAAAGCTCAGTTTTTCTCATCCATAATGAGACTAGACATTAAGATCTCTGTTTACAGAATGGACGTATGAGCCTTGTGTAGCTAAGGTAAACCTAAACTGATGTGTTTAGTACTCCTCAGATCTTTCATTAAATGTAGCAGTACCAACAACCCAATGTGGAATTATTGTTTTTAATTCAACACGTGCATTGTTGTTTGTCTTGTCCGTCTATCAGGCTGCACACACATTAACTGCTAGAGACAGGCACCAGCCCCCCACAATCTTCAAGAATTGAGTAGATGTAGAAAATTGATAACCCTTGATTTAACAACTAGTTTTGATTTTTCACTAAGGTAATAAAATAATTGTCATACTGTTATTGATTAAAATGTTCTAATCTTTAATACAATACTGAAATTTCTCATTCATTTCATCACATCTTCTAGTCTTTTTCTCAAAACACTTTTATAGCAGATCTTCAAAATGCTTCCTGAAGTCAACCACATGAGCTGGGTCTTCTGGTTCACTTCAAACAGTCTGATCTAGGAGCTGTTTTGTTGGCAAATGGCACCCCTCCCTGCTATCTGTTTGTGGCAGCTGAAAGAGGGAGGAAGTTAGAAACACCACAACAACCTACACAGCTCTGTGGATATTGACTCTGTCATATCCATCCTCTAAGACCCATTCAAGGTCTACACCACCTCTTACCAAATAACTGCTGGGGATTGGAACAGGTGTTGTGCAAAGGTAGTTATCCACAACAGATTTTTTTACCCTGCTTTGTGAGTGCCATTAGATGGATTTCATATCCCTCCAGTAATTTTGTCATTTCTATTCATTGATGAAAGTTTATATACCAAAAAAAGACCATTGACTGCTTTAGGGGAACCACTTTTTTACACACAGGAAATAACTTTCTGTTCTCCCTTTCCAAAGCAAATACTTCTGGAATGACCACACCTATGAACCATCTGACTAAACACATCTAACAGCCTTCCAAACACATTCAGTTATGCCCAAAATTATTCATACACCCGGCAGACTTAAACTAATCAGTTCATCATACTTCTGATATTAACATTTTGACGTGGGCCTGTGTTGGCAAAATTTGATTGTTGATGATCTTTTATTCTTTTTCTTTGTAATTATACAGCATTAAAGTTGCATTACTTTGTATACTAGCTGAATCTAACCTCATATGCAGGAGTTTGCTTGCAGAACTGTGTGGCCCTTAAGAGGCTATCTAAAGAAGCAGACGCTCTGCAAAGTTTTATCTGCCAAATGGTATCCTTTCCAAGCTTTTACAAAGAGCTCATTCACTCTAGACTCTGGGAAAATGAATATTGTGTGCACTTTGGAAGCGAGACTTGCCGAAAAATAGAGAGACATTCTTTGTATTAGTTAGTTCAACTAGGGTATTATGGGTGAGGCTGTACATACTATGTGCTTCCTGTTGAGCTCCATGCACCAGTAAACTGGCCTGTGTATTTTTGGAAGCTGTTGTTTGTCTTTTGTTAAGTAAAGGTGAGTATTAGAATTTTACGAACAGTCTCAACCTGAATCATGAAGAGAGTCTGAGGAGGGAGCTAACAATTAGGGTGATGGCAAGGTCTTCCAACCTCAAAGACATGGAGCCTATTGCAAAGACGAATCATCAAAACATGAGTGGAAACAAGCAAAAACCTTGTTAGCAACTTAAAGAAGGTTTCAGTTGCTATATTGCCAATAAAGCCTTTTTCACTGATTACTGAGAAGGGTGTAAATGATTTTTGAAATCTAGCTTTCTTGTACATTGTCGTAATACCTTTTTGTTGATGCCTCTTTCATTTCCTATCAGAAGTAAAGTTCCTGTTTGCATAAAAATAGCCACTTTTGTATTGCAGGAACTTACAGGCATTACCCGCGCTTTTGAAAGCCCTCCACTCGTTTTGATACAATTTTACCCAAGTAATTTCACCTTCCTGAGTCCACACTGTCATGGATTAAAGGCACTGGTCTGGATGTCGGACTCTTCATATTACCCCAGGATTGTTAAAAGGGCGGTGTTCCATACTAGTGATGGGAATGCTCTTTCAGCTCCTGAACTGCTCTTAAGATTTTTGTTGTTTCAAGTAATTTATTGCCAAAAACACTTAGAAAATACACAGTATAAAACTATGTAAGTGGATTTGTTTCAAAACATCTGAGAACACAGAACACATCAAATTTATAAGTAGATAATATGTAACCAAAATTACAGAAAATGTGAAACGAGTGGTCTCAGATCTAAGAACTGTGTATGTAGTAAAACATTAAAAGACAGCATTAAAGTTTTCTGATAACATCTTGATTTTATAGCATTTTCAAAACTGACCAATGTAGACGTGAAGGGAGTTTCAACCAGATTATTCAATAAAATCAATATATAAGAGTGGAAATAAGTTGATGTTATTTAATAAGTGTTGAATAATTCAACACCTAAAGCATTGTGGCAGTTGATGATAAATGTATATGTATTTCGGTAGAGATAATCCAATGGACAAGGTTTACTTTATTGCACCATGAGGTAATTGCGGTGCGTCTATAAAATGTTGCATGTATTTATATTTTAATTATTTCCTTGTTATGTTCTTCAGGTTCTGCCATATTCAGTTCATTTCTCTTTTCATTATTGTTTGCAAGGTATTTTCATATTAGTTCATTCCATTGTTTGTAAGTTCTTAGTCTATTCTTGGGTTTTGTTCTTTGTGCATTTGGTTTCTATTTCTCTTTATCCTTCCCCCTGGGTTAAGCAGTTTCTTTGTCTTAGTTCAGCCCTATTTGTGTTAATTAGTCTTCCTCCCTCAGCTTTTCTGCCTTCTTTCTGCCACAGCTGTCCCACATTTCCTCTGATTAGGTCTTCTGTTTTATTTGTCATTTTCCACTACTGCCTCAGTATATAAGCTGACTGGTTCTCATTGTTCTTCACGTGTCTATTGCTCTGTTTCACTGCCTGTTACCCTATCTGTTGCTCTTCCTGTGCTCCATCTGCTCCTCCTTTGATTCCTATTGTAAGTGTTCCTTCTAATTTTTATTAATAGAGTACCTTGTTCATTTCAGTTTGACACTGCATTTGAGTCCTTTATCAAACCGAAACATGACAATAAATGATCCTTTAATCAGAAAGGTCTCGGCTGTGCCTTGGCAGATAATCAGCCGTGACCATCAGCCATCAGAACTCTGCAGCATCGGGTCAAACAGGTTCCCACAAGGAAAGAAACAAAGGACAAGGAACAAAAAATTTTAAGAAAGAACTTTAGACCTAAATATACCTGCACTGGACCTATATTAAGGCATCCAGGATTTCCACAACATTAAAATCGGTCCACTGAAGGAGAAATGAAGAAGTGGAACAACATTTTCATTGCATATGTGGCTAGGGTATCCGAGGAGCCATGTTCAAAACTTGTTTGGTATTCAACATCATGTTACCTGCTTGCCTGATAGTTTCCTAGGAGAAAAGTTTTTGAGATGACCTGCGGACGGTCTTAACCAGAGTGTTGATGTGAGCTTTGGATTTAACTGTTAACCTTTCAAACCAGCTGGTGATTCTGCATCAAAGAATGGATTCTATTGTTGCTTTGTAAAGATCAGCATAATGTCCTCAGAGACACCAAACAGTCAGAGCCTCCTGATGTAATGAAGGTGCTGATGAATGTGTGCAAAAAACTTAAGCAAAATGTGTTTTCCAATTGAACTTACTGTCAATGTGAACACACATATGTGTAAGAATCCACCCGTTTAATCTTTTGACCATGTATGACAACAGGAGTCTAGCCACCAACTGACCTGGGGTCCATTAGCATCTTCTCTGTCTTTTTTATGTTAATTTGCAGTTGGTAAGCATCATGCCACAAATCTGTCCAGCTATGCGGCCCCCTGGAACAGAGCAAGATGTGAACAAGCTGAGAACTACTAATCTGAAAGTTTGATCACATATTGGCTTAGAACTAACAACCAACAACAATCATCAGAGTTAATACTTTGTACTCACATTCTTATTATTATTTTTAATTGCTGAAAATTTCTGGAGATTTGAGTCTGGAAAAGTGTGAAAGTTTGAAAAAAAAAATGTTTGGAACCCTGGTTCCAGCAACATCGCGGGCAAAGCAATAACCACGTCATCAGACTATTTACTAATTAATACAGCAGTGCAGGTCAGTTGAAAACATTTACGTGTGGATGTTTGTATAGAGCTTATTATTATAATTTGTTGAAATTATTAAATTTGATAGAAATTCAATGGGTGAGACGAGCTAATTCAAATTAAGATGATTCTCAAGATGATTTTAATGTTTTTGGGGGTCTTCAAATTGAACTAGGATTTCATTAATTAATTAATTCGTTTAATAATACAATCTCAAAATATTTCAGTTTAACATATTTATTTCTCAATATATAAACTTTAATGAATATATCCAAACAACATCCAGCTGTGTGTATTGTAACATCTCTGTTGTTTCAAACATTTCTGCTCCCATGTTGCTGGCTGCATATAACGAGCTGCTAACTGATTCTGCGTGCTAACGTTGCTGAATGCAGAAGTTGTTGCCGTAGATCTGAGGTTGACGAGAATTGTGCACTCTTCAGCCTTGAGAAAAATCTTGTGCTTAACCAGGTGCTTCCTCAGATTGAAAGTATTCCTGCCACTGGCCTTGCACTTCATGTCACAAATATTGCAGGGAGTGTAATCTGCTTCGCATTTTGAAAAGTGGAGCCATACTTTGGAGCGCTTTCTATGAGCCATGCTTTGTTGACGGTACCAGCGGTTACTGACGTCATTACGCTCTTGTGCTTGCAATGCTGTGTTCATGTCCAGCATGGAAAATCGCCCAATCTTCCACTCCCTCAGTATCCTGATGATGCATTTAGGTATCGAAACATGGTACTGTGTGATTTTATGTGAATCGGTACTCCGTAGTACCGACGGAATTCTGTTGGTATCTATAAAACTACCAAATTCGGTATCCACCCCTTAATCTCAGGGTTATAAATTCAACTCATAAATGCATAAAGAATAATAGCTTATTTTATTTATTTTTTCATGGGGGAAGTGGCACTTTATACATGTTTCATTTTATTCTTTCCTACTCAAGAAATTTTAAAGTATATTGTAAAAAAATAACTGAATAAAATAGATTTTTAATGTAATGTCAGTTATTTAGATGAATCAATTAATGCACAAACATTCATTACTGAACAATAAGGAGACACAATGTTTCTCAGTCTGTTCTGTTTGTTGATCTGTGCTTTACCCTAGCATGTGCCACAACAGGACCAGAAACAGAACTATAAGACCAATCAATACAATAGGCCACCACCTGCTAAGCCAAGCATTTTCTCCATGTTGTTCCAAATATTTTTGCATTTGATAGACGGCATCCGTGTTCTTAGAACAGGTGAGTAACCCCTGGGCACTTTCGTGGAAGAGAACATGAACTTCCAAGTCGATGTTTGGATATTTTTCCGACAACACCATCCCGGCAGTTGAGTAGTCAACATCTCTGGTGTGGTGCATCAAAACTAGGATGATCCTTTTACCCACTGCAGACAAAAAGAAGAGGAATGTCAGATAACCACTTTAATCGACACCAACAGTGCTCCCCAAAGATTTATTTACAAAAATAATAAATTGTAGACTTTGTAATATTTTAAGGCCAAACTAAATTGAAGATTAGTGTAATTTCCGAAATAAAAAGTGTCTCTCCTCATGTTTCTAAGAAGGGACAGAGCTGAAAACCACTTTCTATTCTGTTAATTTTTCTAGATTGAATTAATGAATTAATCGCTGAACAAACTCCTTTAAGTAGAAGGCAGAACTCATGGTTCAACCACAGCAAGTCGTCCAGTTCCTGAAGCAACAAAGCAGCCCCAGACCATCACACTACCACCAGCATGTTTGACTGTTGTAATAATGTTCTTTTTCTGAAATGGTGTCAGTTTTTTGCAAACCTTCCCAAAAGTTACAGAATATTTAATGAAAAGTCTTGGGGATAATAAAGATGTTTTTAGAGAAATGTGAGACAGACCTTTGAATCCTTTTTGGTAGGCAGCAGTTTTTTGTCTTAAGGATTTACGGACTCTGTCCTTAACATATAGGCAAGTAAGATATGTAGTGCTTTAGATGTTGTTCTGGGGTCTACTATGACCTCTCAAATGAATCAGGAGTGGTTCACATATCCATTATCTATCCATTCATTGTCCTTTGCCCATAAGAGATCAAGTTGTGGGGGTAAGAGGTCCAAGAGGAGACACCCCAGATATCTCTCTCCCCGGTTTCATCCTCTAGCTCATTCTTGGGGATTCAAGGGCTTCCCAAGCCAGAGGGATATACAGTATAATCCCTCCAGAAAGTTCTGGGTCTCATCCACTGTTCCATGTTAAAACAGAGTGACTGTAGTTCCACACCTGTGTTCCCTCGCTCCATATGTGTCTATGTGAGTTTCAGGTAATCAAAATCAAAATAACAGTTAATAAATACATGTCATGTGACGGTATTGTGGCTGCTGCAATGTAATATTTGTGGCCTTTTTGTTTTTCCTGTTTTCATAATGTATGTAGGTTTGACTTTACATGTTTAATTTTAGTGTAATTCATTGGGAATCCTAAACCCTTAGAAATGACTTTGTTGCGATTCCTTTACATGGCACTTTTTCCATGGCTGCCTCCACATCTGAGCCCACACGGAACGTGATTGGACAGAAAACGATCCATTGTCCATCCTGGTTTGTTCCCTCCAGCTTCACCTTCCATGTCACTTGGGTCATCAGAGCTACATCAGCACCAAAGGTTTCCCCTGTAGTGATTGTCTTGACTTTAACTGGTTCTGTTTAGCAAAATATAAAGCAGAAAAAAACTTGAACAGGGCAGAACAAATCAGAGCAAGATCCTTATTTACATGAGTTGAGAGGATCACTCACTTGCAAGGCAATGCATCTTGTGGCTTCCTTCAAAAAGAGACACAGAACAAAATGAGAAGATCGCTTCATCCATTCATCCATCCATCCATCCATCCATCCATCCATCCATCCATCCATCCATCCATCCATCCATCCATCATTATGCAAGGCCTTTTAAATATATACTGTGCAAAACGGACTGTGTTCTACTTGTAGTTTGCTTCCAATGGGCCTCTTGGAGTAATTGTACTATAAATGATAAATCTTCATAAATCAAGATTACCATGCCAAGGTTTTAACCGATCCTAAAAAGTTAATTAGTAAAGTTAAACTTTGAGTTCTCTTCTTTTTTTAATAAAATTCTATCATAGTGGAACAAATTTCACTAATCCAAGTTACAATACCTTTCCTGATGTTTACAGTACAAGGTTATATATTGATGATAAGTGGCTTTGTTTGTTGATTGCATTCAATTATTTTTATTTTTATTAAAAAATCTGACATTCACGATGACATTTACAGGGAGTGAGGGAACATATTGTAGGTGTGGATGTGTGAATGACACTCACTCTTTTAGATATGCCACCTGTTTCAGACAAATCAGTTTTTTCTAGCTAAAAATAATTAGACTAACCAAGGAACAAATAGAATTTCAGTCTTCAGCAGTGACATAAATTTGAACCAACTGTATGCTAAAGCAGTTGGTCACTTAAAAAGATGTGTTTTTAAAACGTTTACCAGATGTACACAGCAGTGGAAGATTCAAGCAAAATTTGGAATAAACACCCACTGAATTCAGTTGAAGTAGGCGATGCTCAAGTAAAATATTTAAAGATTAAAATGAAAGATATCAACAATTATATTATTATCAGTAGGAATGTGCTTTTATGAAGATGTTGATGCTGTACGAAGAATTAAAATTGTGTTTGTATTAAGTTTCAGATTTCTCATAATCCTTCAATTGTGCTTCAGATCTGGGAATGCCACTGGAAGGAGCTGGATGCCTCCCTAATATAATGGTAGGGGAAACACTTCATTGTATATATCTGATCAGCCTATGGCTCTGCTGAGGTGTTTAGGAATAAAAGTGGCCTTCAGCTCATCTGTATTGTTGGCTCTGGTTTTGGATGGGCTAGTACATGGCCTTTTCGGATTTAAAATGCCTTTGTACTGGTCCTATGATGAGAAATGTTTAGTGACACAAAAACTGAACTTTCACAGAGAACAGGACACGGAACATGGGCAGAGTTACAGGCATGGAGCAGGCAGGAGAACACTGACACAGAGACAATTGACTTGGATCAGGTAACAAACAGGAGGATCCAATGAAAACCAGAGAGTATAAATACAGAGGTGGTGTGGAAAACAGCCAATAAACTAGAAGGGGCAGCTGGTTGCAGGGGGTAATCCTGAGCAACTGAAGGAAGAAGGCTAATCAACATAGGTAAGAGGGAACACAGTGACGTCCAAGGAGGTAATATAAATATAGCAGTACAAGGTTGAATCATAAACCTAATCAGCAATGCGTGAACTGAAATAACAGCAACTAGAGAACATAAACAGGGAACTGTAGAGAAACAGACAAGCAGGACCTGAAACTCAATTACCTGATACAGGTGAATCATGACAGAGTTGTAGGGCTTCCAATAGCTGAATATATAAATCAAAAGCATTAAATATATGCTTGACATATATCCCTTTTGTTACTCTATATAATACTAAAAACAATAAAATTGATTAAAAAGCTTGATTGTTACCTTTGCTGTGTTGGTGCTGCTGCTGGTGCTACTGCTAAAACTAACTCAGTGAGAGAGGCTGCTGGAGAACCAATTTGTTTGCAGAAAATCCTTTCACTTTCACTTATAGCCACGTGGTTTACTTGAAGCCCAGTTATCATAATTAGTGCATTTACTGCAGATTAGCTCACTTGAAAGTCCTGCAAGACTCAGCAACAGACATGAGGGTTCTGCTGGTTATAATATAGAAGTAGAGAGCAATACGAATGCAAACTTTATGTAGCAAGAAAAATGATACACATATTAAATTGATATTAAATCAAATGTGAAACAACAGTTAACGTTAAAGGATAATATTTCCAAAAATGAGAACAGGACAGTGGATCAGTTACATAGTGTTATTAGAATTAGTTTGGAAAATAGTTTATTTAGCTAAAATCAAAGGGCTGTTCTCTTTTAATTTTGGAAGTGTTTGCACCATAGTGCCTTGGTGCATGACAGATTTAATTCTATTTGCATGATTTTCTAATGTAGATTATGCTCTTCTCTTTCTTTTTTCCATTGGGTGATGGAAAAGCTCTGATTTCAGTTATGACTGTTTTGTTTTTCAGGTGTCTTTTTTTTCTTTCTTTTTTATGCCCAAAAAAGTAGAATGTCTACAAAGTAAAGTTTTACTGTGCAGACACCTGAGAGCAGGTGCGCTGTGAAACTGGACTGCTATAATAACCTTATGGTGAAAATCAACCATTTTCTTTCTCTTCAGCTTCATGTTTTATGAGTTGCCGCCAAAAGTTTTATAACCCTTTGTGTTCTGGAACATCCCCAGCGGTGGGGGAAGTTTTATGACTGCCTGTATCTCACTGAGCTTCACTTTGGGAGGTGCGCTCCCAAAGCTTCGTTCAACTATACTCCCTTTGTATTTTGCCATAACTGCCATAACTGCTGGTTTTGATCTCAGACACACTCACTGCTGTCTTTATTTTGTTTAGTTAGATATTTTGCCTTTTTTTTTTGTAGAACTTTGCATGTTTGATTAGGTGAAGATTATTGAATCGGATAGCGGATTGTATCAGGCTGTTGATTTAATAGATTTTTAATTATAATTATTGATAAATATTAATTAATCAATAATCATAATTCCAACACAACATGACAATGACCCGAAGCACACAGCCAGGATAACCAAGGAGTGGCTCCGTAAGAAGCATCTCAAGGTTCTGGAGTGGCCTAGCCAGTCTCCAGACCTAAACCTTATAGAAAATCTTTGGAGTGAGCTGACACTCCATGTTTCTCAGCGACAGCCAAGAAACCTGGCTGATCTGGAGAAGATCTGTGTGGAGGAATGGGCCAGTATCCCTGCTGCAGTTTGTGCAAACCTGGTGAAAAACTACAGGAAACGTTTGACCTCTGTAATTGCAAACAAAGGCTACTGTACCAAATATTAACATTGATTTTCATAGGTGTTCAAATACTTATTTGCACCAGTAACACACAAATAAATTATTAAAAGATCATACATTGTGATTCCTGGATTTTTTTTGTAGATTATGTCTCTCACAGTGGACATGCACCTAAGATGAAATTTTCAGACCCCTCCATGATTTCTAAGTGGGAGAACTTGCAAAGTCGTAGGGTGTTCAAATGCTATTAATAATATTCAGTCAGTCATTTTCTACCGCTTATTCCATAGTGGGTTGCGGGGAAGCTGGTCCAGCAGTCTATGGGCGAGAGGCGGGGTACACCCTGGACAGATCGCCAGTCCATTGCAGGGCAACCTACAAACAACCATGCACACACTCATCCATATGCCTAAGGGCAATTTAGAGTGACCAATTAACCTAACAGGCATGTCTTTAGACTGTGGGAGGAAGCCGGAGTACCCGGTGAGAACCCACGCATGCGCAGGAGGAACATGCAAACTCCATGCAGAAAGACCCCCGGCCGGGAATCGAACCGAGGACCTTCTTGGTGTAAGGCAACAGTGCTACCAACTGCGCCACCGTGCAGCCCTAATAATATTAATGGTAATTAATGAATTTAAAAAAATTAATTAACAATTCCTCACTGTATCATGTGCAAGAAAACTGTTACAGCTAAAGGTAGAAACAAGAAAAAACTCTGTTTACGAAATGGATGGTGGAATATTACATATATTATATATATGTTAGATTAGTAGGCAGCCAAATGTCCTGCAATAGTTGACTAGTTTAGATCTCAGGCACAGAAAATAAGGGAAATCACAGCAAAGTTTGTGATGTGTCACATAGAAAATGAAACCTTTATCTGTAAGAGAGGGTCTTCTTGTTAATCACGTGTTCCATCAAAGTGAAAGTTAAGCAGAAACCCAATAAAAAGCCTGACTCACTCTTACTTTCATCAGTACAGGAACGTCCTCTCGGCTGCAGCACATCTCCTAAGGTAGGTTTCTTTCCCTTCTTTATTATTAGTGAAAATAGAAGCTGCAGTAAATGGTTGGAGAATAAATGCAGCTACTTAATGAGCACTAAAAATGATTTAAGACTATTTAAAGTGTTTCTCTGCTTTATTTTCATTAAGCTTTATATGTTTTGTTGTTAAAAATAAAAAGAAACTTAAATCTTTGCCCTCTTTCTTTCTCTCACTGTAGTTTCACAGCACTTTCTGTCACAGTCATGGGGGGTAGCTCTTCAAACCCATGTAAGTAAAACACTTGGTTGTTTTCATTGATATAGATGCATTGATTCTTTTAGTGCTATATTTCAATTTATGAATATAGTGCAGATTTTTCACAAATTTTATTTTTTAATTCAGATTAAATTAACGTTGAACATATTTTTAAACCACAAAGTGAAGTTACATATAACTATTGGGAATAAGCATGAGAAACTAGTGGTTTTGGGTATTTCTGAAAAAATATAGTAAAAGAAATAATATTTGATTTCTGATTATTCAAGTTTTTACTCAAAATGTTGCTTCTGTCCGACTATGTTTAGCACCTCCCCGCGCTCGAAGTAAGTAATATTTCTTCCAAGTGTTGTTAATGTTTTTGTCTCCACACTTTAAAATTAAATCTGACTTATGTACCAGCAACAATACTACAATGTACTACAGATTTAGGAGCACCAATAATGTTTACTATTCCCTGTCTTTATTCTATAAATGAACTACATGATAGTAATTTTTTGACCTCAGTAACATAACCCTTACCCTAAGTAATGTATCTCTTTGCCGGTGTTTAGCTCCACCACCCTCTCCACGTAAGTACAACTTATTTTTTATACTTTCACACAAAACAAATGATTTTCTCCATTTAACTAAGGACTTGATTATTTTATGTAATAATCCTTTGTCTCGTTTTGCTAATGTGTTGAACATCATTTTAAAATGCAGATTCTGCTTACTATTGCAATACACAGGTGTGTTTTTTAAAACATTGCCATAATTTCTCCTTTACAGTCTTAAGAAATCCATGGAGAGAAGTATCTTTGGAGTGAGTAACTGTCCATTGTTAGCATCTGCATGTTGAAAGTGAATGTGTTGCTTTTTGCATCATCAGCCATCAAAAACAATTTTCCATATTAACAGTGTCACTTGAAGCTGCCTACAGTGCTGGTCTGCAGCAGCTGCTCAGTTTGTTCTAGTTAGGGTGTTCAGTCTGACATTAGTTTTAACCCTAAAAATGAGTTGTATCTTGATTGCTACAACTAAGGAGGATCAGAAGCTAAATGTATTTTTTTATTTTATTTGGAAGACCAGGAATTGAATGTGGTGAGCAAAGTTAAACATTTTGGTCTTTTCATATTTAGGCTTCCAGGATGGGCATCTGCAAATCAAATGGTTGTTACAAGTAATGTCCCAACTCGTTAGGCCTTAATGAGGAGCTGTATAAATGCATGTACCGTTTGAATGAGTCAAAGAATTAAATAGTAAGAGCTTTGACTGTTGTAACACATGGTGGGACAAGGTATACGTAAAGTTTGTACAAACATTGCAACAATTGTCTGTATATTATGTGATAGTTTCATCTGCTTGAAGTTTGATGTTTAGATGTCTGTCTGTGTGGTTTCTTTCTTTCTATTAATGATATGGAGTATTTATTTCTTGCAATGAAAGACACTCACAGTGCATTCACCAATACGCCCTCTGAAAGTTTCACACATGCATGCGTTGATCTCAGTATCAGCAGGCAAGATGGAGTTGAGGGTCTTGCCAAGTAAACTTTGACATGTCTCAGATGACCACTGAAGCACAGCTATCTCCGTTTATCTTGGCAAAAAACTATTTTCAGGAATTTTAATTTTCTCATTTTAACAGAGACAGTAACCAAGCTCTTCGGTACTTGAAGGAGTTTCAGCCTCAAAATGATGAGATACAGCACATCAGAGTTTTGCTCTATGGACCAGTCGGAGTGGGGAAGTCCAGCTTCATCAACTCTGTCAACAACATCTTACAAGGGAGAATGACCAATGAGGCTTTGGCCAGTTCCACAACCTCTGATCAGAGTTTTACCAGGAAGGTCAGTATATCTTCTTGTTTGGCTTTCAAGGCTCATTCATATTTTAGGGGTCATGACCTTTTAGTCTTGTCTGCTTGGTGCATCAGTTCAATCTCTAAGTGGTTGGGAGGAGTGTTACCTAATATGTCATATTATAAACACACAACTTTGCAGTATTTACACATTAACCCTCTGTTTACTATGTACTTGTGTCTTTTAGAGCAGTTGTTCTCAACCATCAAGACCTCAGGGCCCACAGTCCTTCATGTTTTAGATGCTCTAGCACAGTGATTCCACACCTTAGGTACTCGTACCCCTAGTGGTATATGAGCACATTGCAGGGGGTACGTGGAAACATTTGTATTTTATTTCCAAGATGATGGATAAATATCATCAGTTAGTAGAGATGATTCTTGGATGTGTGATGCTTTATTAGGACACAGGTGCAAAAGACACCAAGCTTTTATCGACCGAAAGCGCAAAAAAGGCTCAACAAAACAACTACAGGTGGGAAAAACTAGAGCAGGGGTGTCATTGCTGTTCACCTGCATGACGCTCCGCTACCAGGAGAGAGAGAGAAGCTGTTTCCACTCCAGATCTATCAAAACTTATCAAGGACAAGCAATCTCAGGTGTCTCATTAAAGCTCAGTTAAATGATGAAAAAAAGAAAACTATAGTGAGCCTGAATATTATATTTGTTAAGTGTTCTGTTGCTGATTTTTAAATCAGGTTTAAATGTCTGTTTATTGGTGACTTATTTAAAAGAGCTCCAGTTTTTGTTATAAAAAAAGCAGTTTTATTATTTTTGTTGATTTTGTATTCATTTAGATTACTTATTCACTTTCAAGGCAACAGAGTTATGTTTATGTTTAATTTGCGCTGAAAAGAATAAAATGCATAAGAACTAAAAGTTGAAGTTAAAGAGATTAAGTAAAGCGATTTTCATTTCATAACCTTTTTTTACATTCTATTTTTGCTAACACGTTTGACTGAGGGCAGCGTTTCCCCCACCATTATCCAAGGGATAACATTTTACAGTTTTTTTTTTCTTAGGAGTGTTCAGTCAAATATGTAGACAGTTTAAACAGACTGCAGTCAGGGGATATTAGGGACCCTGCCTACTCCCGTACTGCCTTCTAACCCCCTGACCCCAAGACCAAAATCCTAGGGGGAAACCTTAGAGGGGGTACCCGTGGCATAGCAAAATAGCGCAGGGGGTACACAAGTCAAAAGCGGTTTGGAACCACAGCTCTTGCACATTAGATTCAAATGATTTCTGTACCTCCTCAGCATGCCATCAAGTGCTGCAGAAGCCGGTTAATCACCCATTTATTCAAGTCAGATGGGTAGCAGCAGGGAAACACATACAACACCCAAGACATGGTTGAAAAACATTGTTTTAGATGTTCAAACATACATTTGTTCTAAAAGATTTGGACTTAAATCATGTTTCTTCCATATTAATCAGCTCTTTACAGTCTCATAATACTCCCAGTAACATGGCAGGAAATGCACAACTTTTTCTGAAACTCTGGTAACAAACTTGTTTGTAACTAATACAGCAAGATTAGAGCAGCACCTTGTTCAGAATTTTATTCAGCGAAACAAATTTAGGTTCATAGTTATAGTAATATATTTTGAAGGAGGTTTGCAGCTCTGCTAGCAGTTTCAATTATATTGTAACCGGTATATTTCTGCTGTTTGCATAGATGATCTTTGAAGCTCTTATTTTTCTCTCAGTATCAAACCTATAAAATCAAGAAAGAAGGCAGAGGAAACTTTTACCCCTTTGTGTTCAATGACATCATGGGTCTGGAGGATGGAGATGAAAGAGGAGTCAGAGCAGATGACATCAAACTAGCCATGATGGGACATGTGAAGGATGGTTATAAGGTACAAGTAGTACAGTTTTTAATTTTTTGTTTTATCATCTTCAACAGTCATCTGAAATGTTTTTTCCTTTTTTTTTTTTTGGCCCCCTTAAGATGCTAAAACCCATCATAATTAGCTTGCTTGATATAAAAAAAATATTTTCATACCAGTTTTGCTTGATATTAAAGATTTAAATTTTTTCCCCAGTTCAATCCTGTATTTCACTTTCTGACGATGATCCTGGCTACAAAATCTTTCCCCAACCATCAATGACAGAGTCCATGTTCTAGTTTGCATTTATTCTGCTAATGCACCACAAATGAAGTCCTCTGTTTTACAGAAGATGAAGGAAATCAGAGAAGCAGCCAGTGATCTGGGTAAGAAGCAAACATACAATAAATGTGCATTCACAAAAGCAATGTAAAAATATTCTACAAGTTTTTTTTTGTCATGATGTCATAAATGTTTCCATTTCCTAAATGTGCTCCTATGCTTATCTCAAAAGCATTTCTTTGATGAACTTGTTAAAATATAGTCACTGCTAATAAAATACAAACAACATGCAATGAAAATCCAAAAGGTATTCCCCAGCTGGCGATTTTTCAGTCACATTGATGCAGCCTGTGGTGAAAACAAAAAAACTTGAGTAATGTCTACAAGAGCAAACAATTTAAAGAAAAAGGTGAGTTGTAGAAAGGGTTTTTTTGAAAACAGGAGAAATGAAGAAATAGTAAAACACCTTTCTTTCAAATATTAGATGGGTGACTTCAGCTCCAGCCTGGGGGATTCCAATGAACTGCGTTTTCCCAGTGAAGAAAATACAGTGATGAAATTCAGCTGAAACCTTTTCTAAAAACTCTGATCCTGAGTGCGCTGAGACTGATGATTGACTTTGGAGACGACTACGCTGACCAAAAACTGTAAAGATGCAGGAAAAGTGGGACATTACAACAGGGATTTTAAAAGGGTTTTTAAATTATCCCCGGCCCCAGGATTCCATTTTCCTGACCTTTTACTGCATGTCTTTCCTTGCTCCTCTCTCTTTCTGTTTCCTGTCTGATTACTTTGAAAAAAAAGTCACTGCTATTAGGTACAATAGTAACTGAAAATTTAAAAAAACAATGTGTACAGTACAATTGTAACGTTGGCCAGTCAGGAATAATTTGTTAAAAAATAAGCTTTGTTTTTGGAGTTGTGCCTTTCACCCCTTACTCAGTTTTTTTTAAATTCATTTATTGGTCCAAGATATTGAGAGAAATGCACATAATTGGAGACTTCAACAAAAAAAAAAAGATCTACAAAAATTATTTTACAAAAACCCTTTTTTTAAAAAATTTTTATTTTTTTTTTTTTTCACACATGCCTTTTTGTCCTAAAGAATTTATTCTCAATGGAAAAAAAGGCCTATAATCTCTTCCCCTTTTTGGGAAAAAAAAATTGGGAATGTATGTGGTTAATGTTGAATCTGTCTATATTACTGGGCTAATTGGGGCTATATAGTAGCTGTGTATTGCTTTCTATTTGTAAAGAAAAAACTGGAAGGATATCGTCCTTCAAATCCCGGCAGGCACCGTGGCGATAGGAGGGGACGTCCCCAGTCTGACCTCACAAGACACTATATAGGAAGGTGGCCCTCTTTAAAGAGTTGCTTTCAGCTTGGGACCTCAACACGGTTACCCTTTGCAACTGAAGCATCAATTCTGGAGAAAAGGTCCCACGTGGATTCTTCATTTTTCTCTGTCGTTGGCCAAACGAAAAACTAAGCGAATTAAGCTTACAGGAATAAAAAAGGTTGTAATTTTTTCTTATCCCAATGGGAAGACGTGGGTTTTAACCACGTAACCATAAAACCCCCGGAGTTTCAAGGAGACGGATTGCCATCTTGTTTTTTTTAGTCGACTGCTGACGGTCAAATCATATTTTCCCCTTTCGCCAAAGGAGGCCAGAGGAAGGAGATTGACCGCTTTTCTTGGAGTTAACTGCGGAACTCTAGTAACTCCAGTAATGTGATTACTGTTGTTTTCTGAGGCCGCCGAGTCTCGCAAGATTGTGCTTTTACTGTGCAGACACCTGAGAGCAGGTGCGCTGTGAAACTGGACTGCTATAATAACCTTATGGTGAAAACCCAACCATTTTTTCTTTCTGTTCAACTTCATGTTTTATGAGTTGCCCCCCAAAAGTTTTATAACCCTTTTGTGTTTCTGGAACACCCCAGCAGTGGGGGAAGTTTTATGACTGCCTGTATCTCACTGAGCTACACCTTGGGGAGGGGCCCCTCCCAAAGCTTCGTTTCAACATAACCCCCTTTGTATTTTGCCATAACTGCCATAACTGCTGGTTTTGATCTCAGACACACCCACTGCTGTCTTTTTTTTGTTTAGTTAGATATTTGGGCCTTTTTTTTTTTGTAGAAACTTGAATGTTTGATTAGGTGAAGATTTTTGAATCGGATAGCGGATTGTATCAGGCTGTTTGATTTAATAGATGCCACGTAGAAAAGAGAAGTAGTTTGTGTTTTTTTTTGTGCAAGAGTGTTTTTTTCCCAGTCAAAAAAAAAGGGTTTAAAGTTCCTCACGTTTGGGGGCAAAAAGGGTTTTGACTAAAAACAGTGACCTCCCTGTAATAATTACCAATTTTTACAGAGTATTAAACGGTTGTAATTATCAAAGACTTTAAGCTACAATTACAACCCAGAAGACATCTCCTTTTTTCGATTCATAAAGGGGAGGTTTGTGGTTAAGAAATTAATTTTCTCAAATTATTTTTTTAATTATAATTTTTGATAAATATTAATTAATCAAATAAAATTTCCCAAACCAAAAAAACATGAAAAGGACCCCAAGCACACAGCCAGGATAACAAAGGAGTGGCTCCGTAAAAAAGCATCTCAAAGGTTCTGGAGTGGCCTAGCCCGTCTCCAGACCTAAACCTTATAGAAAATCTTTGGAGTGAGCTGACACTCCATGTTTCTCAGCGACAGCCCAAGAAACCTGGTTGATCTGGAGAAGATCTGTGTGGGGGAAAGGGCCAAAATCCCTGCTGCGGAGTTTGTGCAAACCTGGTGAAAAACTACAGGAAAACGTTTGACCTCTGTAATTGCAAAAAAAGGCTACTGTACCAAATACTGTAACCAAATTTTAAAAACCTTGATTTTCATAGGTTTTTCAAATACTATTAATAATATTCAGTCAGTCATTTTTTTTCCCTTATTCCATAGTGGGTTGCGGGAAGCTGGTCCAGCAGTCTATGGGCGAGAGGGGGGGGCCCCCCCTGGACAGATCGCCAGTCAATCGCAGGGCAACATACAAAAAAACCCATGCACACACTCACCAAAATGCTTAAGGGCAATTGTAGAGGGACCAATTTAAAACCTAACAGGCATGTCTTTAGACTGTGGGGAGGGGATAGGGGAAGCCTCCCACGGGGAAAACCCACGCATGCGCAGGGGGCACCATGCAAACCCAATGCAGAAAGACCCCCGGGCCGGGAATCGAACCCGAGGACCTTCTTGCTGCAAGGCAAACCGGCTACCAACTGCACCAAACCCTTAATAATATTAATAATACTAATTAATGAATGTATCATGTGCAAGAAAACTGTTACAGCTAAAGGAAAACCCAAGAAAAAACTCTGTTTCCCAAAGGTTTGGTGGAATATCAAATTATATTATTTTGATTAGTAGGCAGCCAAATGTCCCGCAATAGTTAACTAGTTTTAGATTCCCCAGGCACAGAAAATAAGGGAAATCACAGCAAATTTTGTGATGTGTCACATAGAAAAGAAACCTTTATCTGTAAAAAGAGGGTCTTTTGTTAATCACGTATTCCATCAAAGTGAAAGTTAAACAGAAAACCCAATAAAAAGCCTGACTCACTCTTACTTCAGTAAAAGGAACGTCCCTCTGGGCGGGCAGCCACTTCCTAAGGTGGTTTTTTTTCCCTTCTTTTTTATTATTAGTGAAAAATAGAAGCTGCAGAAATGGTTTTGGAGAATAAATGCAGCTACTTAATGAGCACTAAAAATGATTTAAGACTATTTAAAAGTGTTTCTCTGCCTTTATTTTTCATTAAGCTTTATTTGTTTTGTTGTTTTAAAAATAAAAAAAAAAATTAAAAATCTTTGCCCTCTTTCTTCTCTCACTGTATTTTCACAGCACTTTTCTGTCACAGTCCAGGGGGATAGCTCTTCAAACCCATGTAAGAAAACCTTTGGTTTTGTTTTCGTTTTGATATAATACTTTGATTTTTTTAGTGCTATATTTCAATTTTATGAATATAGTGCAGTTTTTTCACAAATTTTTTTTTTTAAAATTCAGATAAATTAACGTTGAAATATTTTTAAAACCCAAAGGGGGAAGTTACATATAACTATTGGGGAAAAGCATGAGAAACTAGGGTTTTTTGGGGTTTTTCTAAAAAAAATTAAAAAAGAAATAATTTTGATTTCTGATTTTTCAAGTTTTTCTCAAAATTTTGCTTCTGTCCCGTTTATTTGGGCACCCCCCCGCGCCAAAAGTAAGTAATATTTTTTCCAAGTTTTGTTAATGTTTTTTTCTCCACACTTTAAAATTAAATCTGACCTATGTACCAGCAACAATACTTCCATGTACTACAGATTTAGGAGCACCATTTCAATTTATAAATTTAGTGCATATTTTTTACAAATTTTATTTAGGATTTAGGAGCACCAATAATGTTTACTATTCCCTGTCTTTATTCTATAAATGTACTACATGATAGTAATTTTTTGACCTCAGTAACCTAACCCTTACCCAAAGTAAATATCTTTGCGGGGGTTTAGCTCCCAACCCCCCTTTCTCCACGTAAGTAAAAACTTATTTTTTATACTTTCACAAAAAAAAAAGTGATTTCCCCTATTTTAAAACTAAGGACTTGATTATTTTATGTAATAATCCTTTGTCTCGTTTTCCTAATGTGAGGCGACTGTGGCTTAGTAGGAAGAGTAGTCGTCTTGCAATCAGAAGGTTGTCGGTTCGATTCTAGCTTCCCCCTGCCATATGTCGTTGTGCCCCTGGGCAAGGTTTAAACCTCAAGTTGCCTACCGATCTGTTTTGGGGTATGAATGTGTGAGCGTTAGTGGCCCCCCGGATTGCGTGAATGTGCCTCTAGTGTAAAGCGCTTTGAGCAGTTTGTATGACTGGAAAAGCGCTATATAAGTTCAGTCCATTTAATGTGTTGAACATCATTTTAAAATGCAGATTCTGCTTACTATTGCAATACACAGGTGTGTTTTTTAAAACATTGCAATAAATTCTCCTTTACAGTCTTAAGAAATCCATGGAGAGAAGTATCTTTGGAGTGAGTAACTGTCCATTGTTAGCATCTGCATGTTGAAAGTGAATGTGTTGCTTTTTGCATCATCAGCGATCAAAAACAATTTTCCATATTAACAGTGTCACTTGAAGCTGCCTACAGTGCTGGTCTGACCAGCTGCCTCAGTTTGTTCTAGTTGAGGGGTTCAGTCGAAAATTAAGTTTCAACCCTAAAAAATGAGTTGTTATCTTGATTGCTACAACTAAGGAGGATCAGAAGCTAAATTAATTTTTTTAAATTTGGAAGACCAGGAACTGAATGTGGTGAGCAAAGTTAAACATTTTGGTCTTTTCATATTTAGGCTTCCAGGATGGGCATCTGCAAATCAAATGGTTGTTACAAGTAATGTCCCAACTCGTTTGCATATACCGTTTGAATGAGTCAAAGAATTAAATAGTAAGAGCTTTGACTGTTGTAACACATGGTGGGACAAGGTATACGTAAAGTTTGTACAAACATTGCAACAATTGTCTGTGTATTTTTGATAGATTTTCATTCCCGTTGAAGTTTGATGTTTAGATGTCTGTCTGTGTGGTTTCTTTCTTTCTATTAATGATATGGAGTATTTATTTCTTGCAATGAAAGACACTCACAGTGCATTCACCAATACGCCCTCTGAAAGTTTCACACATGCATGCGTTGATCTCAGTATCAGCAGGCAAGATGGAGTTGAGGGTCTTGCCAAGTAAACTTTGACATGTCTCAGATGACCACTGAAGCACAGCTATCTCCGTTTATCTTGGCAAAAAACTATTTTCAGGAATTTTAATTTTCCCATTTTAACAGAGACAGTAACCAAGCTCTTCGGTACTTGAAAAGGGGTTTTTAGCCCCAAAATGATAGAAAACAGCACATCAGAGTTTTTCTCTATGGACCAGTCGGAGTTGGGGGAAGTCCAGCTTCACAAACCCGTCAACAACATCTTACAAGGGAGAATGACCAATGAGGCTTTGGCCAGTTCCACAACCTCTGATCAGAGTTTTACCAGGAAGGTCAGTATATCTTCTTGTTTGGCTTTAATGGCTCATTTATATTTTAAGGGTCATGACCTTTTAGTCTTGTCTGCTTGGTGTATCAGTTCAATCTCAAAGTGGTTGGGAGGAGTGTTACCTAATATGTCATATTATAAACACACAACTTTGCAGTATTTACACATTAACCCTCATTTACTATGTTATGTGTCTCTTACAGCAGTGGTTCTCCACCATCAAGACCTCAGGGCCCACAGTCCTTCATGTTTTAGATGCTCTAGCACAGTGATTCCACACCTTAGGTACTCGTACCCCTAGTGGTATATGAGCACATTGGTGGTGGTACGTGGAAACATTTAATATTTTATGTCCAATATGACAGGTAAATATCATCAGTTAGTAGGGATGATTCTTGGATGTGTGGTGCTTTATTAGGACACAGGTGCAAAATACACCCAAGCTTTTATCAAACCCCAAAGAGCCAAAAAAGGCACAATTTTAAAACAAAACTACAGGTGGGAAAAAAAAGGCAGGGGTGTTTTGGGTTGTTCCCGCCATGACGCTCCGCTACCAGGAGAGAGAGAGAATCCCGTTTCCAACTCCAAAATCTATCAAAGCTTATCAAGGACAAAACAATCTCAGGTGTCTCATTAAAAACTCCGTTAAATGATGAAAACAAAGTAAAAAATATAGTGAGCCCCGAAAAATTTTAAATTTTTTTAAGTGGTTTTTGTTGCTATTTTTTTGGGTTTTAAATGTCTGTTTATTGGGTACTTGTTCAAAAGAACTCCAGTGTTTGATATAACAAAAGCAGGTTTATTATTTATGTTGATTTAGATTACTGATTCACTTTCATGGCAACAGAGTTGTCCTTATGTTTAATTTGAACTGAAAGGAATAAAATGCCTAAGAACTAAGGAGATTCAGTAAAGCAACTTTTATTTAATGATCATTTGTTGTACATTCTATTTTTGCTAACAAATTTGACTGAGGGCAGCGTTTGCTTTAGATGTTCAAACATACATTTGTTCTAAAAGATTTGGACTTAGAACATATTTCTTCTGTCTTAATTAGTTCTTTACAGTCTCATAATACTCCCAGTAACATGGCAGGAAATGCACAACTTTTTCTGATACTCTGGTAACAAACTCGTTTGTAACTAATACAGCAAGATTAGAGCAGCACCTTGTTCAGAATTTTATTCAGCGAAACAAATTTAGGTTCATAGTTTTAGTAATGTATTTGAAGGAGGTTTTCCCGCCGGGTTTGCAGTTTCAAAATTTTTTGTAAACCGGTATATTTTTGCTGTTTGCATAAATAATCTTTGAAGCTTTTTTTTCTTTTTAGTATCAAAAACCTTAAAAACAAAAGAAAGAAGGCAGAGGAAACTTTTACCCCTTTGTGTTCAATGACATCATGGGTCTGGAGGATGGAGATGAAAGAGGAGTCAGAGCAGATGACATCAAACTAGCCATGATGGGACATGTGAAGGATGGTTATAAGGTACAAGTAGTACAGTTTTTAATTTTTTGTTTTATCATCTTCAACAGTCATCTGAAATGTTTGTCCTTATTGGCTTAGATGCTAAAGCTATCATAATTAGCTTGCTTGATATAAAACATATATTTTCATACCAGTTTTGCTTGATATAAATGGTTTATTTTCTCCGCAGTTCAATCCTGTATTTTCACTTTCTGACGATGATCCTGGCTACAACTCTTCCCCAACCATCAATGACAGAGTCCATGTTCTAGTTTGCATTTATTCTGCTAATGCACCACAAATGAAGTCCTCTGTTTTACAGAAGATGAAGGAAAAAAGAGAAGGGAGCCCGTGATCTGGGTTTAAAAAGCCAAAAATCAATAAATGTGCATTCACAAAAGCAATGTAAAAATATTCTACAAGTTTTTTTTTGTCATGATGTCATAAATGTTTCCATTTCCTAAATGTGCTCCTATGCTTATCTCAAAAGCATTTCTTTGATGAACTTGTTAAAATATAGTCACTGCTAATAAAATACAAACAACTGCAATGAAAATCCACAGGTATTCCTCAGCTGGCGATTCTCAGTCACATTGATGCAGCCTGTGGTGAAACACAAACAAACTTGAGTAATGTCTACAAGAGCAAACATTTAATGAAAAAGGTGAGTTGTAGAAAGGTTTATTAAAAACAGGAGGGACTTTGTCCCTTGTGATGCCTTGTGGGGGGTGCTCCAGGAGTATGGAATCGGGGGCCCTTTATTAGGGGCCATCCGGTCCCTGTACGAGCGGAGCAGGAGTTTGGTCCCCATTGCCAGCACTAAGTCGGACCTGTTCCCGGTGCATGTTGGACTCCAGCAGGGCTGCCCTTTGTCACCGGTCCTGTTCATAACTTTTATGGACAGGATTTCTAGACGCAGCCAAGGGCCGGAGGGGGTCTGGTTTGGGGACCAGTGGATTTCGTCTCTTCTTTTTGCAGATGACGTGGTCCTGCTGGCCCCCTCTAGCCAAGACCTACAGCATGCGCTGGGGCGGTTCGCAGCCGAGTGTGAAGCGGCTGGGATGAAGATCAGCTCCTCCAAGTCAGAGGCCATGGTACTCAACCGGAAAAGGGTGGCTTGTCCTCTTCAGGTTGGAGGGGAGTTCCTGCCTCAAGTGGAGGAGTTCAAGTATCTCGGGGTCTTGTTCACGAGTGAGGGAAGAATGGAGCGGGAGATCGACAGACGGATCGGTGCGGCTGCCGCAGTAATGGGGGCGCTGTGCCGGTCCGTTGTGGTGAAGAGAGAGCTGAGCCGAAAAGTGAAGCTCTCGATTTACCGGTCGGTCTACGTTCCTACCCTCACCTATGGCCATGAACTTTGGGTCATGACCGAAAGAACGAGATCCCAGATACAAGCGGCTGAAATTAGCTTCCTCCGTAGGGTGGCCGGGCACTCCCTTAGAGATAGGGTGAGGAGCTCGGCCATTCGGGAGGGGCTCGGAGTAGAGCCGCTGCTCCTCCACATCGAGAGGAGCCAGTTGAGGTGGCTCGTGCATCTATACCAGAAGCCTCCTGGATGCCTTCCTCGGGAGGTGTTCCAGGCACTTCCCACCGGGAGGAGCCCAGGACACGCTGGAGGGACTATGTCTCTCGGCTGGCCTGGGAACACCTTGGGCTCCCCCCGGAGTAGCTGGAGGAGGTGTCTGGGGAGAGGGACGTCTGGCTTGTCTCTGCTGATTCAGCTGCCCCCCGCGACCCGGTTCCGGATAAGCGGAAGACAACGTGTACGATTACGAGGTGAAATGAAGAAATGGTAAAAAAAATTATTTCAAATATAGATGGGTGACTTCAGCTCCAGCCTGGGGATTCCAATGAACTGCGTTCTCCCAGTGAAGAACTACAGTGATGAAATTCAGCTGAAACCATATACTAACACTCTGATCCTGAGTGCGCTGAGACTGATGATTGACTTTGGAGACGACTACGCTGACAAACTGTAAAGATGCAGAGAAGTGTGGACATTACAGCAGTATTAAAGGTTGTTAATATTATCCCGGCTCAGGATTCCATTTCCCGACCTTTTACTGCATGTCTTCCTTGCTCCTCTCTCTTTCTGTTTCCTGTCTGATTACTTTGAATAAAAGTCACTGCTATTAGGTACAATAGTAACTGAATAATTAAAGAAACAATGTGTACAGTACAATTGTAACGTTGGCCAGTCAGGAATAATTTGTTAAAAATAAGCTTTGTTTTTGGAGTTGTGCCTTTCACCATTACTCAGTTTTTTAATTCATTTATTGGTCCAAGATATTGAGAGAAATGCACATAATTGGAGACTTCAACAAAAATAAAAGATCTACAAAAATTGATCTACAAAAACATTTTGTTAAATTATTATTTTTGTTTTTTCACACATGCCTTGTTGTCCTAAAGACATTTATTCTCACATGGAAACAAGTGCCTATAATCTCTTCTTTTAGAAATAGAATTGGAATGTATGTGGTTAATGTTGAATCTGTCTATATTACTGGGCTAATTGGGCTATATAGTAGCTGTGTATTGCTTTCTATTTGTAAAGAACAACTGAATAAAGGCAACACCAACAAATTTACAGAATTTGCTTAAAAGTTTTATTTCTTGGTTTAATTGAAGTGACTGTGTGGACTTTCACTAAGTGACATAGCAAAATATAAAATAGCAAAATTATGAGCAGAGCTGAAATATAACTGATGCCAGTGTCTTTATATCAACAATGATGTTTACCTCTAGAACGTTGGAACAGGTTTACATGTTTAGTAATATAATCAGTTTCATCGGAGATGAAATACAACTGCTCTGCGACTTGAACCGAAGGTGTTAAAATGTCCCAGGGGCTTTTTTTACTCTGCAAATTCTGCAGCCAAATATCAGGCAGATGGTTTATCTATTCTGAGCTTACTGTAGGTGGTCATATGATTAGTTTGATTTGTTTTAAACAGGATAATTGAGTGTTTGTGACAGATAAGTACATAAATCCACTTACACTTTTAGAAGAGAAAAATGTAAATCTTTACACCATTCTTACCCATTGCAGTTAAATATTTGAACAATAGAGTATATAATTTGCTAAGCTGGATTTCTACACATAAAAAACAAATCAATCCCATATATATATATATACAGGGGTTGGACAATGAAACTGAAACACCTGGTTTTAGACCACAATGATTTATTAGTATGGTGTAGGGCCTCCTTTTGCGACCAATACAGCGTCAATTCGTCTTGGGAATGACATATACAAGTCGTGCACAGTGGTCAGAGCGATTTTAAGCCATTCTTCTTGCAGGATAGTGGCCATGTCACTACGTGATACTGGTGGAGGAAAACGTTTCCTGACTCGCTCCTCCAAAACACCCCAAAGTGGCTCAATAATATTTAGATCTGGTGACTGTGCAGGCCATGGGAGATGTTCAACTTCACTTTCATGTTCATCAAACCAATCTTTCACCAGTCTTGCTGTGTGTATTGGTGCATTGTCATCCTGATACACGGCACCGCCTTCAGGATACAATGTTTGAACCATTGGATGCACATGGTCCTCAAGAATGGTTCGGTAGTCCTTGGCAGTGACGCACCCATCTAGCACAAGTATTGGGCCAAGGGAATGCCATGATATGGCAGCCCAAACCATCACTGATCCACCCCCATGCTTCACTCTGGGCATGCAACAGTCTGGGTGGTACGCTTCTTTGGGGCTTCTCCACACCGTAACTCTCCCGGATGTGGGGAAAACAGTAAAGGTGGACTCATCAGAGAACAATACATGTTTCACATTGTCCACAGCCCAAGATTTGTGCTCCTTCCACCATTGAAACTGACGTTTGGCATTGGCATGAGTGACCAAAGGTTTGGCTATAGCAGCCCGGCCGTGTATATTGACCCTGTGGAGCTCCCGACGGACAGTTCTGGTGGAAACAGGAGAGTTGAGGTGCACATTTAATTCTGCCGTGATTTGGGCAGCCATGGTTTTAAGTTTTTTGGATACAATCCGGGTTAGCACCCGAACATCCCTTTCAGACAGCTTCCTCTTGCGTCCACAGTTAATCCTGTTGGATGTGGTTCTTCCTTCTTGGTGGTATGCTGACATTACCCTGGATACCGTGGCTCTTGATACATCACAAAGACTTGCTGTCTTGGTCACAGATGCGCCAGCAAGAGGTGCACAAAACAATTTGTCCTCTTTTGAACTCTGGCATGTCAACCATCATGTTGTGTGCATTTCAATATTTTGAGCAAAACTGTGCTCTTACCCTGCTAATTGAACCTTCACACTCTGCTCTTACTGGTGCAATGTGCAATCAATGAAGACTGGCTACCAGGCTGGTCCAATTTAGCCATGAAACCTCCCACACTAAAATGACACGTGTTTCAGTTTCATTGTCCAACCCCTGTATATCTGGACACACCAACCCTTTTATGCTGACAGCAGATAAATGTTGCACTTTCCTGCTGCGAAGCAAAACGCAACATTTTGGTCTCCACAGGAGTAACCTAGAAATAATTCATTAATTTAGCTGCAGAGTTTACAGTAAGAAACAATCTCACACGTTATCTAAAGATTGTCCAAGTATAAAAAACAGCAAACAAAAGCTTTTTTGCTGTTAAATAGCACCGTGTGAGAATTTATATCTTTGCTGTAAATGTGCTGCTGCAGAAATAAACAGAAGGGAATCTGCTGCAACTCAAGCACCTACAATGGAAGCTGCCAGAATTAGTGACTGACTGTTTTTGGATTGAACCAGTGGCTCTTAAAAAGCTGAAGCAGTGAAGAAACCATGTGATTGATCCTAAAGTCCGTTTAAAACTATAGGGTGTTGAATGTAACAATGTTTGTAACAGATCAGAAAAAAAAGGGGACTGAAAAGTAGGAAAGGTACAAGTAAGTAGTTGATGTTACTTGT
Organism: Crenichthys baileyi; assembly: GCA_036173005.1. Taxonomy (NCBI): domain Eukaryota; kingdom Metazoa; phylum Chordata; class Actinopteri; order Cyprinodontiformes; family Goodeidae; genus Crenichthys; species Crenichthys baileyi. The sequence goes on along the minus strand of JAHHUM010000133.1, from coordinate 89,117 downwards.
AACAATAAAAAAAAAAAAAAAAAAAACACATGAAGGGAAAGGGTTTGCAACCCCCACAGCAGACAGTTAGTGATTTTAATATAGGAGGACAGACTGCCAATTTAGCAAAAATTACCAAAACTCAAATGTATAACCTTCCGATTGCTTTTATTGTACACAAAAAGGCAATAAGAATCAATATTCTTACTGCTAAAATAATATTGTGGTGGCAGCGTTTGGTTTTGGATCAGCTAACTCGCCGCCCATCCCACATATTTTTTTGCACCTGCTGCACTCTGTCTAACCCTGTATTTCTGCCTTCTCCACAGGAACTGTAGCTTGGTAATTACCACTGCTGTTCCTGGGCCCCAGATGGCCCAGGTGGCTCAGGTTAAACTGGTGGTCTGTCCATTGTAAAATTCTATTAGAGGTGCAAAGGGATACACAGGCCATGGTAAAATTTGCTGAACTCTCTCTTATCCATCAGAATCTGGTTTGGCCCGGGGTTTTGGTGGAGGCATTGTGAGTGGAGAATAAATTTGTGTGTGGTGACGTTCACAAATATCCAATGGTGTCAGTAGACAATGACCACAAAGGCAAAAATCATAGGATCAGGACTTGGGTTAGTAAATTTTTCCTCTGAGGCAGTATTGCAGTGATACTCTACACTATGACCAAATGATAATCGAGGGTCACATGAGGCATCCTGATGCAGTACTTGTATACCCCTATTAGAAGGAGTTTAGCTGTTTAGTGAGAGTGATGATACCCAGAGTTGTTCTGAAGATGCCCAGTTGTTGGTGCCAGAACGTGGCCGGGAAATAGTTTTCCAGATGGCTCATCATAACCCAATGACTTGTCACATGGGATGTAAAACACCCTTAATTGGATAAGAGCACACTTTTATTGGCCTGACATTTGCAGAGATGCTCAAATGCCAGGCCACTACAACTTAAAAAAACACTACCATAATGAGCGGCTGAGATCTCGCGAGAGCTGTACGTATGTAATAAGGCTGATAAGCAAACAAACACGACAAACTCAGATAAAACCAGCCAATAAATTCAAGCCAAACATTGAAACATTTAAAATACTAGCCGCTGTCTTATATTTTCCCAATAAAACCAACTGGACAAGGCAACCTCAGTCAGCCTGGAGAGTTACATAGACGAATGTTTTTCATAACATTGTAATGCAAGCCACAAAAATCTGCATCCATGATCACACCAACATCAAAACGCACCCGTTCAGAGTGCTCGGCCAGCACCTCCACTATCTATCCAGAGAAAAGCTACGCTGATGTCCTGGACTCTATCGATAAGAAGCTAACCAGCCTGGATGCTCGTCTTGCCCTGGTGGAAGTTCTCCACAGGGAATTTCAAGTTTTGAGGGAGTCTCTGGAGTTTATTCAGGAACAACTCGCTTCACTCACAGCTAAGAACCAAACGCTGAGGGATAGCATGAAACCCCTTACAGATGGAATGATGAAGCCTTCTGGAGAAAATAAAAAAATGAAGGAGACCATCCTGGATATACAAGATTAAAACCTTGTTTGCTCTGGCATCCCAGAATGGGCATAGGAGGACACCAAATCCACGGTCCGTGAATTTCTCCAACGTCAGGTGAAACTTCCAAGTGTAAAAAGATGTAAAAAACATCACATTCCATTTTATTTACCGGCTCGGAGGTAAGAAGCCTGATCACAACTGACCTCAGCCAACTGTAGCAAAGTTCGAGCACTATAAGCACAAAGAGCAGTTCAGAAGTCGGGGCAGAGAGCTGCGGGGAACGAACTTCAGCGTTAATGACCAGTTTCCCAAGAATATCCTTGATTAGAGGTGAGTTTTATTCCCAATCAGAAGGAAATATATCACCGAAGGCAACAGAGCTACAGTGGCTGCAGATAAACTCTATGTTAATGGTCAGTTGCTCAGATCACTCCGTGGCTTTATTAGGAGCAACAGCAGGTTAATACAAAACATGTAACACTGGTTACATAAGAGGTAAAATAACTGGCAAATGCAATCTAACATAAAGCACAGCTCAGCATGATGTTTACATTGTTTGATATGAGCAGATACCCAAAAGCCGGGGCTTTTGGGTATCTACTCCTTTTTGTCTCCTCTTATTCTGTCTGTTACCACACATCTCTGTCACTCTTTTGTCTTTCTTTCATACAAAAACATCCACACATACACACACAGATCATACTATAGTGTACATTTTGTAAAGGGAGTAAAGTTTCTATAGTGTGCATGTTGTAACATGCAGGTTGGTTTGTAAACAATCTATTGGTTTTTATTTTCTAATCATTGATTACGATTCTGAATCATGGTCTCCTGTCAGTGGACAACAAAGTTTATCAGGAGGAGCTCAAGTCTGTGTAAGTTTCAGCTGTGTGGAACATATGGCTGTCGGTGAGATAGAAGCTAGAATGAATGCTTGGTCCAGGTTGCTGCACTGTCAGTCAGGGCGGAGCATGCTGGTGAAGCTATCTTATGTCAGTTTAAAAGTAGTGGTTGTGTCAGAGGAAGCATTAGTCCTTATTGCTCTCTCCAGATCACCAGAGAGGAGGTAGAGCAGCAGCTGGGTCAGTAAAGTGAAATTGGTGTAAAGGGTTTCAGATTATTCTCACTGGCTCTACTGGATTGTGTGTAGTTAAACTTTTGACTAATTCACAGAAGTTGCTGAAGTGATATTGAGTAAGTTAATCAAATAACATTCCTCTAACCAGAATTAGTTTTTTTTTCTTTTCTTCATCTATAGAGCCTGCATGTTGACTATGGTGAGTCTGTTCCCAGATGTCCTACTTTCCCACTCTTGCTTGACGATGAATGTTCAACAGAGAGTGAACCTCCCTTCAATGATGAACCTAATTGCAGCCAAGGGTCGCCAAATACCAATAACTATATTCAGAATGATTGGAGGACAGTCTTGGATCCATTATTGGAAGTGAATAAGAATCTTCCCTTTTATTTCAAGGTAGCCCTGATGAGTCAGTACCTGAGGAATCTCATTTTGGAAAAGTCGGTCATGAACTGGAAAAGAAGAGCCACTTTACAGTGGTTCATGACTGACCCAAGCTCAGTTTTTTACTTATTCTTTCATTTGTTTTTAGACACAGACTAGCAGGGTATATTGATTAACATGGACATGGATTCTCTCTCATGGATTCGTCTCTCAGATCTCCTAGATTTAATCAATATTCACAGTCCAGAAAACACACAGTTAACCGCACGACCCATCTTCAATGCCCCTACTGAGGGAAGGAGGCTGTTGTCCCCATCCATCCTCCCCTCAATATGATGCAGTCGCCCTGTCTCCTTTACAGAAAAGCGTCCCCAAAGAATGATGTTTCCACCTCCATGCTTCACCATAGGGATGGTGTTCTTGGCCTTGTACTTATCCGTCTTCCTCCAAACACGCCGAGTGGAGTTTAGACCAAAAAGCTCTATTTGACCTCTACATGACCTCCCATTCCTCCTCTGGATCATCCATATGGTCACTGGCAAACTTCAGATGGGCCTGGACATGCGCTGGCTTGAGCAGGGGGACCTTGTGTGCGCTGCTGGATTTTAATCTGTGGAGGCATAGTGTGTTACTAATGGTCATTTTGAGACTGTGGTCCCAGCTCTCTTCGGGTCATTGACTAGGTCCTGCTGTGTAGTTCTGGGCTGATCCCTCACCTTCCTCATGATCATTGATGCCCCAAGGTGAGAACTTGCATGGAACCCCAGACCGAGGGAGACTGAGCGTCATCTTGAACTTCTTCTATTTCTTATAATTGGGCCAACAGTTGTTGCCCTCATACCAAGCTGCTTGGCTATTTTCCTATAGCTTGGACTCTGGATTTTCGTTTTAGATTCCGTCACTCACAGTTGAAGAGTACCTATGATAAAAATGTAAGACTTCTACATGCTATGCAAGTGGGAAAACCTGAAAATCGGTAGTGTATCAAATACTTGTTCTTCCCGCTGTAGCTCTCAAGGGTATTCGTAGGTCTCCAGGAATATATGACTGAGATAACATTTTCTAACTGTCATTTAAATTTTTTAATACTAATTAAGGCTTATTTCAAGATCTGTCAACTAGTTTCAAGTTACAGCTTATGCACTTTGCACTAATATTAAGTAATTTCTGCTTAAAAACAATATTATTTTATGTATATGTCACTGAGTACAAGTATTTCCATCTTTGGAAGTCTTTGGAATGCTTGTTTAATCCTGGTTATTTCTAAATATGAAAATCTTAATTTAGATTTCTAATCAAGTAAAATTAACTAGCTGTATGGACAGATAGTTTTACTAGTTGAAGTATTTTTTCCCAAAAATCTAGTCTTTTTTTATCTTATATTTGGCAAGCCCTTTTTTGAAGTGTAGGTGTTCTTGTTAAGTTCAATAATAAAAATGAACTTTTCAAATTACTTGATTTTCTGTTCACATTATATTCCTAAGAATATAGAAATGTCAGTTCTTCAAAAGCAAATGTGTTCAGAAAAAGCCCAGACATGGCCAGTTTTGTTATTTGTCTTTGTATATGCTAAGATTGCTTTGACCCATCATTTATTTTGTTTTAATCAGGTTTATTAAATATTATGTGAAAAATGTGAACACAAAACCTCTGAGAGAAACTATTTACAACCACGGATTCATTGAGTCTTAGTTTGTCTTTCATGATAGTTACTCCCACATGTAGAATTTCTCCCTCTGCAAATTGGCATCAAGTAGTTTACTATGTCAAAAACAATCACGCAAAAAAATAAAAATAGCTTAGCAATTGAATACAATATGCAAATTTTATTTGGATTTTTTTTTTTTTACAGCTATCTGCTATTTTTACAACCCATTAATTTAGCACCAAGCTTTTTATTGTAGTTTACAGGGCGTTGCACAGTGTTGAGCATTTAGCCTCTGCACCATTTTGTACCTTTTGCAGTTTTGCATAACCGACATTTTTTGGGTTCAAAAAGGTGGTGTCTACTGCTGCAGATTTTTGTACCGTCGATTAATACCTGCCGGAGGATGTTTCATACCAACTTTGACAACTGATGAGTTAAAGTAGTTTTCTAAATCTACTCATAAATACTTTCAGGTCATACTTTTGTTCTGTGATCTTTAGGTGCCTCATGATTAACTGAACAGTCCTGACACAGAAGGGGGGTTGAAGTTGACCCACTAATATTACACTCCTGAGCTAAATGGTAAATAGACTGAACTTATGTAGCACCTTTCCAGTCATACTGACCACTCAAAGTGGTTTACACCAGAGTCACATTCACCCAGACGCACTCACTAACACACGCACATTCATACTTTGTAATATGTATGAATGACCACTCTTCTCACTAAGCCACAGTCTACCTCCGGGGGTAGTGACAAACTGTTAGGGTTTGAAAACTTTTGTATTGTTTATCACTCTTCCTTCCCAGGGAGAGGAGTGAGTTATGCTACTATCAGCAACATCTGGGGGCTGCTTGTACCAGTCCCCACTCCCTCTCTGTTTAAAAGCAAAACACATGCACCCTAACTCTTCTGACCCCCCCCCCCCCCCCCCCCCCCCCCCCCCCCCCCACACACACACACACACACAACACCAGACACACATACACCCCCTAAATGCTTGGAATGTCTGTTGAACTGTGTGTGTGAACCACATATATAAATAAAGAGAGATGGTGCCAAGACTTTGTAGTTGCACTGCAGAGTGGGCTACCATCTTGCTGCAAGATTAACAGACACGCATGTGTCGTTCCTTCTGAGCTTGACTATTTGATAATTAATACCTAACACAAACCCTCAACCACTATGAGCTGTAAGGGGTTATATGGGATTGTGGAACGAGTGTGACATAGTGAAACGTCATATAGCAAAAACAGCAGCAGGAGCAAACCAAAGCAAAGATACCAGATGATCCTACAGTGTCTAATCTGATAAACAGCAGAAATTGATGTAGATAACATATTGCAGATGGTGCACAACAACTTTATTTGTGTGTTTAGAGCACTGAATGCAGTGAGTTGCAATTCACATGTCTTATGTTCTGTGATTCCAGCTACATAATACGAAAGCACTCATGGCCTATGACCTCTGCAAATTTACTTGTCTTGCATGAAGGGTCAAAGCTATCCATATGGGCTGGTTTGTGTTGCATGTTTTATTGAGGATCTATGATCTGAAAGGGGCTTTGGTCCACTGTAAGGAGAAGTATTTATATGACAATAAATAGTATCTACCATTCACCAGAGCTTACTTAGAATTACTAGGGATTGATCTGAGGTCATAATCTGCCATATTTTGTCAGTCAACTGGCCCAAATGGCACTCACCATCAAACGAATTGGTAAAGAGTGTTATACAAGGTTTTCAGATAATAGAAATTTGAATTAAATCATACAAGTGATTTGAGTTTTAAGAAAATGTTCCTCCAAAATTCATAAAACCACTGAACTACAATGGAAAATAAAACTGATACACAATGATTTAAGTACATAGCTATAAATGGTTTGTTCATATACTACCAGTCAAACGTTTCAGATACACTTTCTCACTTAATGGTTGTCTTTATTTTTATGACTATTTACATTGTAGGTTCTCACCACAGGCAACAAAACTATGAATCAACACAAGTGGAAATATATAGTAAACAAAAAGTGTGAAATAACTTCAATTATTCAAAATAGCCACCCTTTGCTTTGATTACTGCTTTGCTCTCAGCATTCTCTCCATGAGCTTCATAAGGTGGTCTGAAACGGTTTTCCAAAGAGTCTTGAAAAACTTCCCATTGGTTCATTGAGAGACGGCCAGAGGTCAATATTTCAGTCATCCAGCAAAGGGCAGCCACTATAAGGAATCTAAAATATAAAACAAATTTAGTTATTTTACAATTTTTCATTTGCTACATAATTCCATATGTGTTCATTCACTGTTTTGATGCCTTCAGTGAGAATCTACATACAATGTACATAGTCATAAGCATAAAGAAAACCAATAAATGAGAACGTCCTTCTAAACCTTTTGACCGGTAGTGTATATACAACACTAAGGGAGGAAATTGCAATGTGCAGGGACAAAAGGGGGTTACAAATGGGTGCAGGGGGGGACTGACCTGGACCCTAGTTCATATCAGGGGTTAGGCCCCGTGGCAGTTGGGGCTTGGTGGACTGGGGGTATGGGGCCAAAGTTTTTCTGTGTTTGAGTGAAAAAAATGTTAAGTTGTGTCCAAATAAACCTTGATAGAGGAGGTACGTTATTCCAAGCCCCACACAAATCTTTGGAAGACTTCTTCTCCAGCCAATATAACTGTAACTGTTTAACACCGCTAACATTTTATCCACTGCCATTTTGTTTTTAGGACATGTCAGTAACCCTGGCACACTCTCATGGAAGAGAACGTGAACAGCCAAGATGATGTTTCGATACACTCCTGACCACTCTGTCCCAGCTGTGGAGTAGCTCCCATCTCGAGTGTGATGCATCAGGACCAGAATCACATTTTGATCTTCTGTGGACAACATAAAAAATTTAATAAACATGAGATGAATATAAGTGATGAACCTCCTCAAAGCACCACTGGGACCCTGTTCTTATTGCACCACAATCAAAGTGGAAAAGAAAAGCTGTGCTATGAAAAAGGTTATAGTGTAACAATCCATACAAGTTACCTGACACCAAACTCATGGCTGCTTTCACATCTGATCCAACACGAGAGGTGATTGGACAAAAAAGCATAGTGATGCTGTTTCTCGGCTGGTCCCCTTGTATCAGCACTAGCTTCTTCTCCAGCTGGTTCAGCAACTCGTTATGAGCTCCAAAGGTTTTCCCTGAAGTGACTACACGGATCTTAACTGTGCCCATTCAGAAAATAGAAAATAAAAGAAATATGAAAAGAGCAAAAGCATCACCACACGCCATATTTCTCATGACTGAAGGGGCTCACTCACCTAAAAAACTGAGAAAAAACTTCATTCCTAAAAAAAGAAAAAAAGCTATCTGTTTATGATTCTATGATAAATATTACAATTTCAACACATTTTTATTTCTTCATTGTTGGACACACATCTGACTTTGTAATTTCTGCTGCCAAAAAATACTAAATTAGCTTTATTTTAAACCTTGTACATGTGGAACACAACATAATGATAGGATAACACTCTTGTAACTGTGTGAACCTTAACTAAGTTTGTTCAACAAAACAAAAATCAGGAAAAAGCTGAACAAATACAATGAAACAGCGAACATAATATTTTCCAGTCAGTACTTACCTGTCGTAATCAAGGTCTTGCCTAGACCTGAAGGAAGAAAGATAACAGTGTTTATCTTACACAAAAGGAAAATCTGCTTTTAAATGTTTATCTGATTTAATATAAACAGACTGAGGGTTTTTTCATTATTAGGTACACTTGTTCCTAAGTAGCCAAATAAATGCCAGAAAGCTAGAGGGAGAGATTAAGTTGTGTATGCTTAGAGTTTAGACAAATAGACCATGTGATGTATGACACCCCTCATACTACAGGGGTTTTAAAAATTTTAAATATATATATAACATAATATATATTATATATATAATAATATATGCACTGTATATTTTTTAACAGAGGGGAAAGTAATCTCTAAAAACAAAAAAAAAAAAATAGACTAAAAGGCTTTTAGAGTTTTTGTTGACTCAACTATCACATATAAAAAGGACTAAATGTGACTGAAACTAATAAGCATTTTTATCCAAAAAAGCTAAGACTAAAACTAAGATGGCTGCCAAAACAACACTGCACTGGAGTACAGCAAACCCATTAGCCTGGAGCATTATTATTACTGGGAGTATTCATCAGAAGGTCTCCCACACCATTATACATTTAATCCAACCAATTTTAAACTATGTGTGGAAGAGATGTAAACCATATGAGAAATGTTTAGTATTCATACTCTGTTTAGAAGTAACAAGAAATATGTTGAAACTTACCCCTCAAAAGTCTAAACAGGACATCAGACATGGTCACTGAAATTGAAACCAAAATCAACATTTTAGTTAGCTTTCTTTGTGGATCACAAATTGTCTAATTTCAATGGACAGTCAACTTTTTGCACATTGTGTCTGTATGGGAAAAGGAGAGTAAAAAATGTGTGAAATATCATAGTTCCTTAATGAACTGATTGAAGGTATGCATATATGTGTGTAAGACCTGCATTTAAAACACACAAAAGCATGCAGGGGCACACACACACACACGTATCCTTGTCTTTCTGCATTTGCAAGGACCCTGCATTGGCTCACATTCATTTCTACTGCTTATCCTTGACCCGAAACCTAACTCATACCTAAAAACAGCATCCAAAAAGTGTGGACCTCTCTGTGCAGATTAACAATTTCTGACCGTCGTGTCTCGGCAGCATATATAAGAACACACCCACACACAGACAGACACAGTCTTTTACTTCATGAATGCATTGTAATAGAGCAGTTTGCGCACCTGTCCATTTAAAATATGTTATAGTAATTGCATCCAAAAGTTTGACTGGCATTCAATATGTGAAGAAAACAGTTTGTAGAGCCCTACCCTTGCTGCAGTGCCTCTGCTGCTGACTGAAACACGGTGACTCTGCTGAATAGGGGCTAAAGAAAGAACTCAGCCACTTTCACTTTCATTTTAAAGGCAGATGAAACCACGTGATTTCTAGAAAGTCAAGTCCTGCCCCTATTTGTAATAAAGCCTGTTGTCTGGAGAGAAAGATAGAAGCTTTCTATCCTCAGATGATACATGATTTAATGTAATATACCTTTCTCTAAATCAGTAAATAAACCTACTTATTAGCCTTTAATTGTGAGGTCTCAAAATAACTCCTCCAACCACAAGTAAAGTATATTCTTGTACTGCAATTTTTAAAAAAGAGCTTTAATTTGAAATATCGTCATTAGAGACATAATATGGATTAGTGGCCATCAGTACTGCATGATTTAAACACCATTTTGCACGCCCTTAAGACACTTTTCAAGTTAGAAATCACCACCAGGCCATACCCGAATGTTAAAAAAGTAACTAAAATCTTTACATTTTAACAAATCATCTTCATAATGTACAACTGCCTCCATATTTTCCAGTGGCACCTTTGATCACTGTATCACTTTTACAGACAGAAAGATAAAAAGTCCAAAAACAAGCCATGTATCATGACTAAAACACAAAGGAAAATATTCTCAGACCAGGGGACTGACCATGAGCTGAAATACTTCACTTATTCACTATATTGCCATAAGTATCTGCTCACCAATCCAAATCATTGAACTGAGTTGTTCTGACCACTTCCATGGCCACAGGTTTAAAATTTCCTCACTACTAAATATTCCACAGTCAATTGTTGATATTATGACCAAGTGGAAGACATTAGGAATGACAGCAACTTAGGTTCGGAGTAGTAAGGCATTAAAAATCACAGAGCAGAGTCACAGAATGTTGAGGCATGGAGTTTGCAGGGGTCCCCAGCTTTCTACACAGTTAATAGCTACAAACCTTCAAACTAGATGTTGAAATTATGAAAAGTCTCTGCACAAGGCTTGCTGTTCTTGATTTGACTGAAGATCCTTTATTAATCAATGTTGTTCCTTTGGAACTGAAATAAACAGAATGAGAATACTAAATTACTGACTGATACCAATGCCTTAATGCCACTTAAACAAACCCTACCTAAATGACTAGCCTAGCTTAAACATGAGTACACCACATTAGCACCACTTTTTTCTCTTCTTCACTCCAAATGATTCCAACACATACTCAAGTGCTTTTTGAACAGAATACTTACAAAGATGTTTTCCAAGCCAGGAGCGTGTAGGGCACATTTAGCATGTATATGAGCTGCTGAAACACTTTTTCAGGTGAGAAATACGTCAAAGATAAATCTGTGGTGAGAGCGCTCACTAGCTTGCGCAATTCACATACAAATCTGACTTTAGCATGGATTTACATAAAACTATTGTCAACTATGAACATATTTATTACCTAATTTATGTAACTTAATCACAATTATAAATGTATTACTGTCTTTGAACAAAAGGCAGCACAGTCAATAAATACCAACATAAAAAGTAGCTAAACCCAAAATTGTAATAGTCAGTCATTTTCTACCGCTTATTCCATAGTGGGTCGCCTTATCTCAGCAAGTACTATATGCGCGTAGAGGCGGGGGTACACACTGAGATGGTCGCCAGTCCATCGCAGAGGCAACACACAAAACAACCACGCACACACCTAAAAAAGGGGGGGCCAAAAAACAAAATTTTTTTTAGAGTGACAATTAACCTAACAGGCATGCTTTGGACTGTGGAGGAAGCGGAATACCCGCCGTGAGAACCCACGCATGGTATGGCTGATGGAACAGCAAACCCCTGAGAAAGACCCCCGGGCCCGCGGAAATCGATCCAGGACCTTCTTGTTCCAAGGACAACAGGTTACCCAGTGCGCCACCAGTGCAAAGCCCACAGTCCACTCGTGCAGACCCACCCACTAATTGGAATAAGTTTTAAATGTTGAATTATGGGCAAGCACTGGGAAAGGCTTACAAAGTACATTTTCAGGCGATATGGTCACTCTCCATGTTTCAGTGAGTCCAATTAAGCAAGCGCCACTTTCCCTCGTCCTGAAAAAACATCCCTACTTGCCACTGCTCCCAGCCACCCCAATTCGTGACCTCGTAAACTATGACAATATCAGGCAGCCGAGAATGTAGCCAAAGGTTACTGAAGAAGTGATAATGTTCCATGTGTTTCTATAGAACTTTGTATTTGTATATGAGTCCACCTAATGAAGGCCCTCTCTCAGGATTTTAAAGTTAACAAAAAAACAGAAGATGACAGAATCAACAATAGCATCACCCAGCAGGGTCCAAAGTCCTGTAGATGGATTCTGCAGCCCCTTCAACTCAGTCTATTGACCTGTCTGGCTGAGGACAGGCCATGAAAGAGGACAGCCTTTGTCTAACGTGTCAGTGACTCATCTAATTGATGTGACTGCTTAGTGGCTGACATTTTGTCAAGGCACACGCTCCACAATGGCTGACATTACAGAATGTGTCAGCCCAGTTGGGGGAAACAGTCAGCAGCTTCATTGTTCAACAGGAGCATGTGAATGTGTGGCTCCAAAAACTAGCTTTTGAATTTGTTTTTGTTTTTTTTCATTCAACTTTCGCTCTTTGACAGTAATATTTTATTGCAGAGTTAAGCTTTCTAAAGTCAACCCAAACAGTTCTTCGGTCAGATTCAATAAATGACATCAAGGTTCATGTGGTTTCCTTCAGCGGCTTAGAAACTGACATTTCTAAATAGTCAGTCAGTCATTCATTTTCTACCGCTTCTTCCATAGTGGGTCATGTATGTTGGTGTGTCTACAAATGCTTTTTATGTGAATCAATAAATACAGAAATTAAGCACTTTTATGAAACATTAAAACCTGTCACATGTGAAATATGTGTATAGTTTATCCCTGTTAAAAATAGGATGTTAGAAAAGATAGGTACCAACTAATGACAAATGATGATTTATAACCACTATGAGGTCTAATCATTTTTATGAATCATAAATACGATTATTATTACGATCGCTATAACAATTAAATTTTTATGGTGATAAGCAATGACCATTTGACCTTATTAGTCATATGCTTAAGTAAATGTTTTCTGATTGATGATGACCTTGTGATATTATAAACATATAAATAACTCTTTCACCCCACCATGATATGAGGGACCAAAAATGACAAAATGAAAAATAAATATGGAAATAAATAAATACACATATAAATAAATAAATACACATATAAATATATAAATGCATAAATATAAAAATAAATAAATACACATATAAATTTTAAAAATAAATAAATAAAGAAAAATAAAAACAAAATAAAAAAACATAAATAAAAAAAATTATAAAAAAAAAAATAACAAAATAAAGTATAAAAATAAATAAAGAAAAAAAAAATTAACAATAAATATAAAAATGAAAAATAATTAAAATAAAAAAATAAAATAAATAACATATAAATTTGTATAAAAATAAAAATAAAAAGAAAAATTTTTCCATATAAATTTTTTTAAATGCATAAATGAATAAAATAATAAAATAAATAATTAAAAATTTTAAATTTGTTAAATGCATGAATAAATAAATAAATAAATATTTTTTTGGTCATGAAAGAGACAAATTTCCTATTTTTTTTTTAATTGCATTTGTATATTTATTTATCTATTTTTCATTTATTTTCTCCTTTTTGTGTTTTTATCTTTTATGTTTTATTAAATTCATTTTTTATACTTTTTTTATTTATACATTTATTTGTTCATACATTCATTTTATACTTTTATTTATTTTATTCCTACATTTATTTCGTTTTTTACATTTCCACATTTTCATTTATACATTTATTTATTTATACATTCATTTATTTATACTTTTATTTATTTCTTCCTACATTTATTTCTGTATTTCTACATTTCCACATTTATTTATTTCTGCTTTTCTGTCTCCGTATGTTAATGAGGTGGGTGGTTCTAACATTTGTCTTCAGCACCATTGGTTAACTGAGAGAATCAGACAGAAGCAAACGATTTATACATGGATGCACATGAATGCATTCTCCTGTTCACCCTGTCGTCCACGGGGTGGCAGTGAAGCTCATTTTTCGTTGGTTGCTGCCAAAGTTTACCGCGAAACTAAGCAACAGCAGAAGAATGGCTTCGAGCGGGACTCCACTGGCAGAGCTCTTGCGGAATGTGTCTGACCAGCTAGAAAACGGTAAGTTCACTGTCAAGTGTCCACAAATGTTATATCGACCATAAAAACAGGGCAACAATAAAATTATGTATTAGACAAGTCTCCCTCCTCTTGCTGTCTTCAGCACTGAAACAGTGTTTAAAACAATGTTTAAAAATTAAGCAAGAAACAGGTCATGCAGAAACAGAATCTTCAACAGTAGTTGCATAGTTTCATAGATCCATAGATGCACAGATTCACGTTAACATTTCAAGATACACTGGAAAAACACTCTCTAGTCTGCTTTTATTTTATATTATAGAAAAAAAAGGCTAAACCAGTGCCATTGTTTTGGTGTCTAGTGTATGCTTAATAAAAGAAGCAATATTAGGCAAGCACAATTCATCTGAGGTTTTTCGTGCAGAACATGGAGTGAGAGAGAGTTGCTGAACAGCCACCAGGAGGTGCTGCATCACCCTACTCACCTCACTATACATGGCCTCAGGAATGAAAAGGAACAAAACTGACACGACTGTGAGCTGTTTAGCTTTGGAGTCCTAGATCCAGACTTGAAGTTGTAATTTGGTGCATGATGTATAAAGCTGTGAACCAAATGTTTGAAATACGCATGCTTTAATCAGTCATTAGGTATTAAAACACATGTTTTTACATTAAACTGCAGGACATATGCATTATGTGACTCCACTGCTGAGTTTATGAATGTGCAGCCTGTTCTCTCAATTGAAAAAGGGTTTGCATTTGCAATTGAAACTGCATTTTGGATCAGCAGCCAACTCCCTGCACAGATGTGCTTTAGTCCGTTTAAAGGGACAGCTGAGTTTCTCTGAAGTGAAGTTTCATGAGAAACTTTTGCTTTGTTAGGGTAAAACTCATAGTGGGTTGTATATGACATTCTCTGTTTTAGAAAAAGCAGAATAGCACTGGGACTAGAGCAATGTACCACTGTGAACACCGTTAGAAGCAGAATTCAGTCAAGAGTGTCAGTTGTTCAAAGTAATGAAACAGAAATGACATCCCCTTTTATAACATTTATGTATTCTAGGCTTCCTTGGTCCTCTTCATAAACTGCCTCATGTGTTTTAGTGTTGCCAAACGTTCCTGAAATTTATGAGATGCTCTTACATACGGCTAAACGTTTTGCCGCAGCTGTAGAAAATGTAAGCGAATACCTTGAAAAACACAGGAAAAACACAGGAAATATACAAATGTGATGTATTCCAAGGAACTGATAATTTCCGTTATGCCTTATGTGACGTCATCAGAGGAAACAGGGTCCTTGCTGGCTTGTTTTGTAAATGTTTACATAACGAATTACAACAAAATACCAAAGTAAATAAATATACTATCAAGGTCTTGTTGTTTTACAGTTCACAAACTAGATCTAAAGAGAGTTTGATTGGTTTTACAGAGACATCTGCCAACAACTTTAAGATGTAAACTGAATTTAGTGCATCCTCATCAATTTACCTTATCAATAAGCTCTTTGGTTAAGCAGAATAAAGGCTGTAATGTCTGCTGTTATTAAAGGGTAAAATTGTGTGTTTTTATTCTCACACATCCAATCCTGGAATAACTCAACTATCAAGCCACATTCGTCCAGACTTTAGCTCCTTGCATTTATGCACCACATGTCCTCGGTTCATTACTATTTTGGTGTGCACCCACTCACTTTTCTATTTTCTGAGCACTCATGCACCTTCTATTTACATGCCTTTCTCCCAGTGGTCTGCTTGTTGATCGTTGCATGTGCTGCCCTCTGAATGGGTTTAGCTGCTGTTTGTTTTTACTTGTCAATGCTTCTGACAAGAGCTATGTTTCAGTCAGCAGCAGTAGTCTATTTATTGAGGTCCCAAATTATTAATTTATTGGCTATTTATTAGGTGACGTTACTGATTGTGTATGAAATCTGAACATATAAATGAATACTAAGGATAGGAGGTGGAATAAAAACTCAACCAAAAACAAGTGGGAACCTTGATAGTTGCTCATTTACACATCAAAGAAGTTATCCCTATATATACAGATTAGACATGACCTTGTGAATGCATGTCTAGTACTGTGTTGGTTCCCCTGACCTGTGAAGACATGGACTTCATCAGACCTTCGAAGGTTTTGCTGTGGCTTCTGGATATCAAGATATCAGCTGGAGAAGCTTCAAGTCCTGTAATTTGCAAAGAGGATCATCCATAGATAGGACATGTTTGTCCAGCAAATCTCAAATAAGCTGGATGGTTTTGAGTTCTTGGAAATTAGGAAACAAATCAACACTTCCAACTTATTGTTGTGCTGAAAGGGTTGTATGATCTGCAATAATTCATGGGTAAGTGGTATTCCTCACCGTTATATCCACATTGATGGGCTGGGTTTTACCAGCAGAACATTGCCCAAAGTATCAGACTGCCCAAACCAGCTTGCCATGTTCCCATATTGCGTCCTGGTGCCATGTGTTCCCAAGTGATCCACAAACACCTGTCCATCTACAGGGGTTGGACAATGAAACTGAAACACCTGGTTTTACCACAATAATTTTTTTAGTATTTTGGGCCCCCTTTTTTGCGGCCAATACAGCGTCAATTCGTCTTGGGAATGCATATAAAACCCCTCACAGTGGTCGGGGGTTTTAAAGCCATTCTTCTTGCGGAAATGGGGCCAGGTCAACCTACTGATACTGGTGGGGGGAAAATTTTTTCCGGGACTCCTCCCCCAAAAAACCCCAAAGTGGCTCAAAAATTTTTTAATCGGGTGATGTGAGACCATGGGAAGATGTTCAATTTCACTTTATTTTCAAAACCAAAACTTTCACCAGTCTTGCTGGTTTTGGTGCATTGTCACCTTGAACCCCCGGCACCGCCTTCAGGATCAATGTTTAAACCCTTTGGGATGCACATGGTCCTCAAGGATGGTTCGGTAGCCTTGGCAGTGACGCGCCCATTTATCACAAGTATTTGGGCCAAAGGGAATGCCATGATATGGGCACCCAACCCTCCTGATCCCCCCCCAGCTTTATCTGGGCATGCAACAGTTGGTGGACCTTCTTTAGGGCTTCTCCACACCGTAACTTCCCCCCAGGGGGAAAACAGTAAGGTGGACTGTCAGAGAAAAATCGTTTCACATTTCCACAGCCCAAAATTTCGCTCCTTTCACCATTGGAACCGACTTTGCATTGGGATGAGTGACCCCAAAAATTTGGGTATAGCAGCCCGGCCCCTTTAATATTGCCTGTGGAACCCCGACGGACAGTTTCAGGGGGAAAAAAGGAGAGTTAGGTCACATTTTAAAATTTGGGCCGTGATTTGGGCACCGTGGTTTTTTGTTTTTTTTGGGTACTGTCAGGGTTGACATTTTTGGAAATCCTGTTTGGGCTCTGTGTTTTTTCCTTTTTTGTTTCTTATTTTTGGCCTTAGAGTTTTGTTCCCCCAGTTTTTTATGTAGTTTTTTTTTCTCTCTCTCCTGCCTCCTTTTGTTTGTGTGTGTGTGTGTTTTTTCCCCCTCGCCCTTTGTTTCCTGTTTGGTTTTCTTATTTTCGGGGTATTCATTATTATTATTATTATGGTAATTATTCTAGTTCCCTTGTCTTCCTTGAATCCTCTAGTTTTTTTTTTTCTTTTTTGGTATTTTTGTGTTTTATTATTTTGTTCCTATTCCCCCCTGTTTCTATTTTTACTTTAGTTCATAGTTATTCTAGTTCGTTATTTCCGTCTCTGATTTATTCTCTTGCTTAGTTTGTGTTTTCTGTTTATTGTTTAGTCCTTTCACTCTTCATCAGCCTTTGTATTTGTTTCACCTGTTCATAAACCAGAGTCCAAATACAAAAACTCACAAGAGCACTGCAGGTTCTCCCAGGCAAAGAATTCCAGGCGTGGCAAAATAAACAAAGCATAATCAAGAACTAATACTAGGTCTAATACTAATACTAATACTAATAGGTGATAATACTAGGTCTAATACTAGGTCTAACTAATAATAGGTCATGGACGAGGGGTGACGAGCGACAAGGAACCAGCAACAAACAATGACACCAAACCAACTAATATACTGTGGGAAGACAAAGGCAGGTAATCAAGGGAACAAGGAACAGGTGCGACAAGGAGGGAGGAAAGCAGAAGGAACAGGTGAAACAAATACAAAGGCTGATGAAGAGTGAAAGGACTAAACAATAAACAGAAAACACAAACTAAGCAAGAGAATAAATCAGAGGCGGAAATAACGAATTAGAATAACTATGAACTAAAGTAAACATAGAAACGAGAGGGGACATAGGAACAAATAATAAAACACAAAAATACCAAAAGAGAAATAAAACTAGAGGATTCAAGGAAGACAAGGAACTAGAATAATTACCATAATAATAATAATAATAATAATAATAATAATAATAATAATAAATACCCAGTAATAAGAAAACCATAACAGGAAACAAAGGGCGAGAGGGAGAAAACACACACACACACAAACACTAGGAGGCTGGAGAGAGAGAACAAAAACTACATAAAATAAACTGGAGGAACAAAACTGCTAAGGCAAAATAATAAGATAACAAAAAAAGGCAAAACACAGAGCCAAACAGGAGTCCAAAATGTCAATCCTGACAGATACAATCCGGGTTAGCACCCGAACATCCCTTTCAGACAGCTTCCTCTTGTGTCCACAGTTGTCCTGTGGACAAGAAGTCGTCCTTCTTGGTGGTATGCTGACATTACCCTGGATACCGTGGCTCTTGATACATCACAAAGACTTGCTGTCTTGGTCACAGATGCGCCAGAAAGATGTGCACCAACAATTTGTCCTCTTTTGAACTCTGGTATGTCACCCGTAATGTTGTGTGCATTTCAATATTTTGAGTAAAACTGTGCTTTTACCCTGCTAATTGAACCTTCACACTCTGCTCTTACTGGTGCCCGGCCACTTACTGGTCCAATTTAGCCATGAAACCTCCCACACTAAAATGACAGGTGTTTCAGTTTCATTGTCCAACCCCTGTATGTTATATAAAAGAAAACATGAGTTAAAAGATCATACTACCTTATTTCACTCTTCCCTCCCTGTTTTAATGCCCATTGTTTGTGGTCTAAGTGGTGTACAGGTCCACATGGATACCATGTGTTGGAGGACCCAAATGCAGGCAAGAGACAGGCAGCAACACGTTGAAGGTAAAAAAAAAAGTGCTTTAATGAACAAAGCAATTTGGAAGCTAAAAGAATAAAAATGGCAATTTTCCTTCTTTCAACCACTTTTGATATATACTGACTACTGGAGACAGGACACATTGCACAGGAGTTGCAGGTTTAGATAATCACAGCTTGGCTTTTTTGAAACTTGCTCAATTTTTCACACCTGTTTTCCTGGTTCTACCAGATCAGCCTTGAGGACAAAATAAATTGCTGCCTAATACACCCTACCCACTAGCAGGTACAATGATGAAGACATAATTTGTTACTGTATGCTCGTATTACCTGTCAATAGTCATAATGTTATGCCTGATTGGTGAAAATTTCATAAGGCTTGGTATTTCCCAACAACTCGGGCAGAAAAGAACTGCAAAGATGTGTTAAGTCCTTTGAAAAGAATGTGTTGACTGCTTTTCTGTTGATAGTTATAGAACTGATACCAAAGGACTGTCAAAAACCAGACAATGCACAGTTTCTCCAGCCGCTGCACTGCTTGTTTGTTTTGTTTTGCAGGTGCTTTAAACAGTCTGATTTTTCCCAAACTTGCAAGTTGTTTTTCCAGCAGTACACAGTAAAAAAAGTAGCACCTCTGCTATGGTGACATTTCTTTGACAAGCAAGTGAGAAAGGATGAAAAGAAAAGAACATTGATCAGAATCCCTCCACCCATTTTCTGTGCCTCAGCGGCTACCTCCTATTTCCTACAAGCAGTATGTGTGGCTCCATCGTGTCTGTTGTGGCATTAGGCTGAGAGGATGGGTTCATTTTTATCAGTGGAGAATGCAGGCATTTTGTGAGGTCATTGCACTGTTGAGTTGGTAAACACATCCATCAGGGTGGCAGCAGATACTGAGACACGAACCCACCAACAGCTCCAAGCAGGCATTCACATTCTCTCTGCTTTGATACTTAGTATTTTTATCCCATTCTCTCAGTGTGACAGATGTTATAGGTGGTCTTGGCCACAATGCCATCATGTCTGTCACAGTTAAATTTACTTTGATTGTAAAGAAAAGAGTTGTCTACTAAATTTCCCTTATAACTACTCGAGATGAAGGTTGTCTCCAAACCAACAGTCTTCCATATACTTCGTTTACACTCAATCTCTTACATTATTAGTCAGTTTAAACTCTGGGGGCCCTTAATTTTCTGCTTTACTTGTGTTTCTTTGAGAAATATTCCTTTTTTTTAAACTTTGATCCTCACAATACATTAAAAATATTTATCTTTTCACATGCCAGTTTTAATAGTTAATCCATCAGCCAGCAAACTCAGTTTATATTAGAAAAAAAACACAAACGTGGAAAGCAGATTAATTTCCCATCCCCAATATGCAAATAGTTTTTTAATGTTTGGGTGGTTGGGTTGTTATGGATGCCTGGGAGTGTTAAAAGTTGTCAACCTGTCTTGGTCCATTATTAGCCTTTGCTCCCCCTTGTGTCCTTTTGGATACAAAAAAAGTCAGTTTTTAAAGATTGCAACTGGAATAATCATATTGTTTCCTGTTTTTGTCTGTATGCTGCTGTACTCACCATACATAGCAAATATCCCTACGGTTTCTGACATTTTAACCCTAAAGATGCTGGTTTAGTGATTTAAGTCTCTGTTTAAAACATATAAGCAAAAAAAAAAAAACATTAAATGTGTATCTTATTTTTTTTCCACACGTAGAAATCAAATTTATTTGGGGAGGTGGGGGAATATATCTACTCCTAGTGGTAAGCAAAACATGATATTTTGAAGGACTTTCAAAAACATGAAATAAAAGTAAACTTAAAAACTAAAATAAATTCCAGTGGTAGCATATTTAAAAATTGTTGTCTGAATGAATAATAATCAAAAATGCTGAACAGACACAAATTGCCCTATTCAGTTTAAAAAGCACGTTGAGACTTGATCAAAAGGGAAAAAAAATATTTTAAAACTTGCATCAACAGTGTAACATGGGTTGGATTGGTAATTACTGGTTGAGTCCATTTCACAGTCCATGTGTCTATCAGCAAGCACAGCAAGCTACTCCAAAAGTATCTAAAAATAAAATACATAAAGGACGAAAATATCCATGAGGGTTAATTCTGTAGATTTGAAAAAAATATGCAGTGTTTGTTATGCAATGTTTTTGGGACTCTGCAAATAGTATGCATGTGAAAAGAATTTAAGATAAGATTTACTTCATTGTCCCTTAAGGGAAATTTGTTGTGGGCAGTAGTACAGCAAGACTGCAAAAAACATACAGACACAGTATAAGACAAAACCTAAACAAAGTTACGTCGCAGTACAGAAAAATAACAACAAAATAAAACAGCCGTACTGAAGCACACATCGAAGCATGGGACAGTAAACTGACAATAAAAGAATAAATAAATAGGAACTATTACACATCCTAAACTCTGAGCCAGTTTTCAAGGTTAGAGTCTGAAGAGAGCACATAGAGTTAGTCACAGTAAAAGCTCAGTCAATTGCCATGTCAAGGAGAGAGAAAGGGTTAAACACTGAAAGACAGGGCCATGTGGATCATCGGGGGGGGGGTGAGCGGTTGGGTTGTTTTCCCCCAGAAGCTCGGACGATGCCCCTCTCCAAAGGGTGTCACAGGTAGACACAGAGTCAGGCAGGTGTAGCTTCTGGGAAGAGAAAAAGAGAGAAAACAAAGTTAAAATGAACAGCAAACAGTAAAAAATTGGGGAGTAGTGTGAGAATGTAACAAAAGGGGGAAAGTGGTCATTATGCCTCCGCAGCCTAAGCCTATAGCAGCATAACTACACAGAAAGTTTCAGTTCAATTTTTATTTTTAAACAGCGCTTTATTTTCAACAATGTCGTCTCAAGGAAAAACTCACAAAAAGGGCCCACTGATGATCATTGTTATACTAAAAAAACCACAAGGATTGGGATATTTCTCTCTGCCCCGGGACTGAAATTATAAAAACCATTGGGGAAAAGAGAAGGGTCATACAGGGGACAGAAATGGAGGGGTGTTTTGCACCCCAAACCCAAACTGAGGCCGTTTAGGCTAAACCTGACTCCCCCTTTTTCCATCCCCAACAGGGGAAGGAGCAGGCTCCCTCCCTTATAAACTAAGCCCCTCTAACTATAAGCTTTTTTCAAAAGGAAAGTTTTAAGCCTAGCCTTAAAAAGTATGCAGGGGGTCTCCTCACGGACTAAAAACTGGGAGCTGGTTCCACAGAGAGGGGCCTGATAACTAAAGGATCTGCCTCCCTTTTTTAATTCTAGAGACTCTAGGAACCCCCGTAAACCTGCAGTCTGAGAAAAGAAGTGCCTTGGTTAGGGGGAAAATATGGAAAAATCAGATCTCTGATGGGGTATGATGGAGCTAGATTATTAAAAGGGCTTTATATGTGAGAAGGAGAATTTTAAATTCTATTCTGGATTTTAACAGGGGAGCCAAAATGAGGGGGAAGCTAAAAATAAGAAAAAAATTTATCTATCTTTTTAATTTTTATCAGAAAATCTTGCTGCAGCATTTTGAATCAGCTTAAGGCTTTTAAAAAGCATTTTGTGGACATCTTGATAGTAAAGAATTACAATAGTCCAGCCTTGAAGTAACAAATATGGACTAGTTTTTTAAATGATCATTTAGATGATCATTTAAAAATCCTAATATTTTGATTTTAGAAAATGAAGCTAACCTAAATGAAGCTGAGCAGGAAGCATGCAAACCATGAACTTCACTGCAGAGGAGATTTTCAAAGTATCACATGTTTATGCATTAGAAAACCCCATATTACGAAGTAGTACACTGTAAATTTAACCTATTAATACAGATGCTTTACAGAAGGTCTCATAAAGGACACCCACCCATCTTAATACCATATTAAATCATTACAAACCATTTACTACAGATAATGCCACATGTTTTCGGTACAGTGCAACTGAAAACCATAAAAACTTCCTTTGATTCCATTTTCATCATTTAGTCTGCTTATGTAGGAGTCTATAAGAATTCCACATCTTGACTTAGTAATATCTGCCCTTTCTTTCTTGGAGTGGTTCTTTAAATGTACCAGACTGTGAGGACATCTCTTGTCTGCAGCCCTCTTTAGGTGACCTCACGTTTAAGTCTGGACTCTGACTTTTCATCTTTATAGATGTAGTTTTTCTATATTTATGTTTGTCTAAAACCCCAGTTAATACTTTGTTCTCAATTCTAAATACTAAATATGTTTAAATTTCAAACATATTTTACAGCATAATGACAAAGTGTAATAAGTAAATGAATAAACTTCTGAATGAACAGAACAGGAAGTGCTATCTTTACATTTCCAGCCACAAATGTCTTTGTAATGTTGCATCTAGCTCAGTAGAGACAGAATGTTGGAGGTAAGTTATGTTTATTTTGTTTTCTAAATGACTCAAGTCATTTATTACAGCATTCAGTTAGAGATATTCAGGTGGTGATTATTTTGAAAATGTAGCTATCGTGAACAGATTGTTATGAGCCATTAACATCCCATAATAATCCTGGCTAATAATTAAGCTCATCCTTTCACAGTAAAACATGTGCAGCAGCTGCAGTCAGTAGCTAAAATACCAGCTTCATCTCATTCAAAAAAATGGTACTAAGATAAGAGTCTCAGACCAGGAGTCCAAGCCAAGTCCCAAGTGTTTAGGACTAATTTAATCTTAAAGTTTTTAATTTTGTTGGCTTAAGTGTGACTCAGTTTGAGACTCAAGTCGGAGTCTAAAACTTGAGAGGCCATCTCTGACTTGTTGCTCCAGGACTTATTTGAACACCACATAATCTGTGATAATAACTGTATGCTTGTTGACTGCTTTTAATAAAGGCATACTACATGAAATCAGTTATCATCTGAGGAAAAGAACTGCAGTCTTTCTCTCCAGGCAACAAGCTTTATCTTTATTACAAATGGGGAGAGGTCTTGACTTTATAGAAATCGTGTGGTTAATTTGCCTCTAAAAGTGAAAATGAAACTGACTGATTTTTTTTTCTCTTGCTCTCATTCAGCAGCGTCAGAGTGTTTCAGGCAGCAACAGCAACACTGTAGATAAGGTAGGACTCCACAATCAGTTTTCTCCGTATAATAAATATTAGTTTGTTGAAATGTGTATTTTACATAATTTTGTCAGTCATATGTTTAGATGCACTTACTGTAAATTGTTGTTTTAAATGCCAAGGTATCTAAACAGCCTTGCATAGGACTGCTCTAGTATCCAGTATTCACAGAGAGAAAGTGTGCCAATGTATTTGTGTTTAGATGTTGACCTTATTTACACATGTGCCTATCTAATAACGTAACACATATTAGCTAGTTAAATCTCTCAACGACATCTCTGCACAACTCTGTGCAGTGGTCACAATCAAGGATCTAGCTATTTAAACAAAAACAGTACTTTTTCTTGCATTTTCTTTAATATATCAGTTCGTCGGGCAACTATATAATAGCCTTTGTCCCTTTTACACACAGACACAATTTGCAATATAACTTTCTACTGAAATGACAATTTCTGTTCCTTAAAGAAAGAGTTGCTAAGCTAAATTTTGGTCTTGGGTTTTATTTTAGTGACCACTTCTGTTGTCATTTTCAGACTCTGGAGGGGTATGTTTCTACTTATTTTAGTCAGAAAACTCACATTTAACTTTTGAAATACATCTTTATTTAAAGGAAAGAACACATTTGGGTGTGGTGTCTAGGCTCCAACCTTATCACTCCATGTCCATGGTTCTCAACAAGCCATGGCTGATTTTCTCCACTACCTAAATGTGTAGGCCAGGAAATGATGAGAAAGTCTCATAATTTCAGAGCATGGCTTGTTGATGACAAGTAGCAGAGCAGCAGTAGCAGCAGCAACTGATGTAGTAAAGCTTCCATGTAAAGCTGCAGCTCAGCTCAAGTTGTTACTTTAAAGAAATGCTACTATATCTAGTATTTGAAGTATTGTTTACATCCCTTATACATACACACACACCTTGTGAAATAAGTTAGACTGCAAACATATGTGGAAAGAGAAAAATTGTATCCTGCACAATGAAAAAGTTGCTCATTTGAATTTTGGTTTTTAATTTCGTTGATCATGTATTGCGTTTTGGACAGATTGTGGACAGGTATGTATTCATGTGTTTCTGTTTGTTTTATTTTAATTACAGTTTTTTATCAATGCTTTTAAAGACAAATGAAAGGTAAAAATTTGAGACTGATCAGCTAAATATATGACAGCAACAAATGTGTTCCCGTTATTTATGTGAATTCTGCTAGGTCCTTCACCTCAGTCAAGCCAAACATTATTCAACCCTTTTATGTTTTTTGCCCATCTAGACGTAGCTTTCATACATGACAGGGTCTTTGGGCTTAAACCCCAAACACCCAAATCTCCATCAATACATTTGTGCACATAGCTTTCTGCAATTTAGTGCTG
Source organism: Crenichthys baileyi (assembly GCA_036173005.1). NCBI lineage: Eukaryota > Metazoa > Chordata > Actinopteri > Cyprinodontiformes > Goodeidae > Crenichthys > Crenichthys baileyi. Next base: position 63,825 of record JAHHUM010000133.1, on the reverse strand, counting down.
CATAATTTAGACTGTAATAAATGTGTTCAACAATCAAAAAGTCACATATAGCAAAAAGTCATATTTAATAGTTTTTTTCACCATTATGATTTAAAATTGATTTCCAACATAGTTTAAGTTAACTACATCTTTATCAACTAAATCTAGTGTTTAGGTCTCTGGTAAGATAGTCCAGTACTTTTTCACCTTGGTAACAAAGAGTAAGTGCTATTTACACAATTTATCGTGAGCTTCATAATGGTTGTTAGGAACAAGAACTGTTGAAATTCCCATATTTCAATTCACTAATTATGCAATTCTGATCTTAATCCAAAGTCAGAGAAAAAGTTTGCACAAAGATATGTGTTTCACGCTGCTGGATTGTTATTAGGTTGTAAGTTTTCAAAATGCTGGAAGGAGCAAGAAAACAGATTGAGTGGGCATTTCATTATGAACAACATTTAAACTCAAGCTGCCTGTTCATCAACTGATCCAAAGTTTAAGACCCCTTCCCTGTGCAGAGTACACATCTCAAGTGGAACGCCCTTGTCATACAAGAAATGTAAGGACCAACCAGATGAAATCATTTTTCTTTATAAGATTAAACTGTCTCCTACCTTTCAGTGTCCCTTGTTTGTTGGGCCATTACAAAGTCCAAGGGGGCAGGTTTGTGGTTTCTTTAAACCCTTCTGGTCTCGTGTGGTTATGGCTGCAGTAAGGATCAGTAAAGGCTTTAATTTGGGTCAAGGAGCTGCCTGTCGTTGTGGAAAGCCCGTTGGATCCTCTTGCAGGTCAACCACCTGACTTCTTTGTCCCATAATCCTAAAGATCTTTTAACAAATTAAAGTGGTTTTCTTACTGTGGTTTTCTTACCTTGAGAACGAAAGGATCCCACTAAAGGCTTTCGCTAGTCCAGCTCAACAATTCTGCAACATTCAGATGGAAAGCTTTCTTGCTAGGGGGTCATGAGACTGTGAATGCCTGACAGAAAACTACATGAAGGCCACAATTAGAACAACTAATAAAAACAACAACCAAAGAGAATCTACGGACAGTGGGAAGGAACTAACAAACTACTGGGGCAGAAGAACAGAAAATTTAATAAACAAGAACGCAGCAACGACCTACCCAACAGGAAAACAAACACGAGAGTACCAGGCAAGAAACTACTAACCGAAGAAGGGAAATAAACAAAGAGAACTGTATAAATAATAAACCTGAGGAAGAACAGTTCTAAGGAATAAACAACTGAGAAAAATTATAACCAAAGGGACTTAACGAGGGGAGAATGAACTACTAACTAAGGGAAATAAACATAACTACTAAACAGAACACATGAAAAAGACCTAACTGGAAAAAGTAAACAAACACAAAACCAAAATGGCAGATCCTGACACTGGGTCAATTTCAACTCCAATTCTGTATGGACACAATAGTATGGACACAATAGTATATTATATATAGTACAATGGTATATTATTATCTGAAAACGTTTCATTACTCTTTTTCACCATTAAATTTGGTTCTGATCCCCATTTAGGACAGCTTATTCTTATAAAATATGAGAGACTACAGATCAAACTCAGATAACCCTAAGTTAACTCCTTCTGGTAGATATTTACTTATACAACCCCTTTTCCTTAAAGTTGACTATAGTCCCTTTGAGGTCATAGTTTCAAAATAAACACGGATCCCCATACAAGGCAATTCATGCATATCATGGCCTTTTATTTACAGTACATTGGCGCTTGTAGAGGCGGACGACTGTCTAGCCAGCAGCAGTCCCAACTCCCCGTGATGAATGAAGGACACAGGCACCAGCAAAGAACTTCAGATTTTTCTACCAGTGGAGCCGAAAAAAGTATTTGAATTTGTCGCACTACAACAGAAAAGGTGCAGTGAAAAAAAGGCAGCTTAAAAACTGCTACACAGCTTGCTTTGACAGGGACTTAAAGGATCATTTTAAAGATAAATACTGTTGGCGCAACTCCTAGAATTGCTGTTACGTTTAAAAATCATTGACGTATGGCAACCATTTAGATAGATAGTTTTTAATGAGTGTGTCAGAGACTGAGCCGGTTAAGCATGAGAACACAGTGATAATTGTCCAAAAACAGTGGGTTTTATTTCCCCAAAATAACAAAACTCAAACAATTAATACAGGACCCATAACAGAGGACAAATAAAGTAACAAAAGGAAGCCATAACATAATGCAACCTCAAACAAAATGAACTGACCTAACATAAATCAATCAAAGTGGGCTTAAATACAGGCTACTGTGGGGTGAAGGGGAACATCTACGTACTAATTTAACTAACAATCTTTCAATGTTGCCAAGCAAATGAAAATACACAAACAAACCTATATATTTATGCTACAGTGAGTGAAACTCAAAAAGAAAAGGTGTTGGTGTGCAGGGTAAGGGATTGTGTGGCTGCAGCTGTGGCCGTAACAGAGTTATTGCAGTTGTTTTAGTACTGATGTTGCTTTTTAAAAACCAGACCCCTGATACTTATCGCAGGTTTAGACTATGAATGGATGGATGGTGCTACACTGATTTTATGCCACAATCTTTTGAAACTGGGGGTCCTGGCTCGACCAATTAAAGTAACCCCCTGGTGTTGATCCCTGAAATGTCTTTCCTACAATCCTCAAATGTCCGCACAATATAAAATTTCAATGTTCAAGTCAAATTTATGTAGAGAGAAAGTGCGCACTAAACTTCAAAACATTTTATTGGAATTTTGTGTGAAAGACCAACACAAAGTGCAGCATGACTGTGAAGTGGAAGGAAATTATGCCTGATTTTTATTTGCCTGTCACTTTGCTGCTGGTATACCTGAGTTCCCCAAAAAGGGACGATAAAGGTTATTTCTATTCTTTTTCTATTACAAGTGTGGTGTGCATTTGTAATTGCCCCCCTTTACATTAATAAACCCAAAAGAAATCTATTGCAGCAAGACGCCACTGGTAATTTAATCTGAGTATAAATGCAACTGTTCTGTGAAGGCCTCAGAGGTTTGTTAGAGAACATTAGTGATCAAACAGCTTCATGAAGACCAAGGAACACAGCAGACAGGTCTCGGAAAAGTTCTGGAGGACTTTAAAACAGGGTTGGGTTATAAAACAGCAACACAAGGTTTAAACATTTCACTGGAAACTATTCAGTCCATCATGCAACAATGGGGAGAGTTTGGCATAGTCGCAAACCTACCAAGATATTGCTTTCCACCTACACTGAAGAGAAAAAGCCAAGAGGCCTATGGTAACTCTGGATAAGCTGCAGGCATCCACAGTTCAGGTAGTAGAGTCTATTGACAGGACCACTAGTAATTATGCATTCCACAAATCCAGCCTTTGTGGAGGAGTGGAAGGAAGGAAGTGATTATTGAAAAAGTGTCATAAGAAGTCCAAATGAAAGTTTGCAACAAGCGATTTAGGGAACACAGAAAACATCCCAAACAAGCCATAAAAGAGACCAAATAATGCAAAACACAAGGTTTGGTGAACAACATTGCACTGACCACATTGTCCCCATCGTGAAATATGATGTTGACAGCATAATGCTGTGGGGAGGCTTTTCTCCGAAAGGATAGGAAAGCTGCAGAAGACTTGACTTGTCAAAATGAGGTGAGATCCTTCCATGTATCCATGCAGAAATTAATTAAACATTCATAATTAAATCAATGAAATATGATTTGGTGTAACACTATGAATGAGTTTAACAACAATCACATATGATTAAATGAGAGCCTAATCTTTAGAGTATGAAATAAATAATGATTATATTACATGGATACGATGTCATGAAACAGTAAAATGAGTATATCTTTGCACTCTTGAACTGAGGACTGAAGAGGCCTGTATGGAGTCATACATTAACTGTCTTATCTTTTTCAGAAGTCTTAACTGTCTTATCTTTTTCAGCAGTAGAAAACACAAGTATAATCAAAAAGAAATCTATGATGATTTTCTATTTTTCTACTATTATTAAATGTAATGAAGGGGGGTAATGTTAACCAATTGTGATGAATGAATAAAAAGAACTACTCAAGACTACTCGGTAGTCCAGACCACCAATTGAAGAAGGGCGAGACTTTTGGATGCTGGCTGTTAGAAGTTAGGCGTGTCATTTCCCGACACCAGCTTAAACAGATTTTCCAGTAAACCTGCTTAGTAAGACCTTCCAGGTTTAGGGAAGTCCGGACCTGTTGGATGGAGAGGTGGACTGAGCAATCCCCTTAGAAATAGGGAAGTAGGAGGGAGGGGTTAGCTCATCGGACAACGAAAGACTCTGGCTGCCGTCATCTTTCACCAGGACTGAACAAATAGCTAGATCTTCAATTGGATGGTTTAGATAAAAGCATATTGATGTTATGATTTGGGGTTGTTTGGTTTTCGTTTCTTTTTTTTTTCTTTTATATGTTCTTCACAGTTCAAGTTTTGAATCATGCTTCTGTTTATTATTTTCCTGTTTATGCTTTTGTTTCATGTTTTTCTAGTTATATTTCTATTAGTTTGTTTCCTTGGATTTGCGTTCTGTTCAAGCCATGTTTTGCTCCTGTCAGGTTGTGTTCTATCTGTCAATTAACGTTATCCGGTTCACCTGCTCCAAGCTAATCTGTCTCCTTGCTTCACCTGGTTCACACTCCATATATACACACCTGTTCAGTTGTTCGTCGCTGAAACATTTCAAATCATGTCTTGTCTTTTGGATCATGCCATGTCTGTCTCGCCTGCCTGTTTCTGTTTTGTTCCTGCCTCATCTGTGAGTGAGTTTTTGTTTTTTATTCATTAAACCTTTTTTTTTTCACTTACCATCACGCTGCCTGCTCGTCTCCATTCTGGGGTCCTATTTCGAAAGCCATAACAATTGATGTGTTAGAATGGCCCAGTCAAAGTTCAGACCTAAATTTCATTTCAATCCCCAAATCCATGGCAACACCTGAAGATTAATTCTTACAGACGCTCTCCATTCTATATGATAGTTTGAAGCTTTTTTGCTGGAATTGCAACATAAGGTGGTTTTACAAAGTAGGAGGGGGGCTGCATACAAATAACTACTAATCACAATTTAGCTTAGGCTATAACTGTTATAGTGTTCAGTCCCTACAAAAATAACAAGAAATCAATGAAAATGAAAATGCCACACTTTTCAGATTTCCATTTATAAAATATTTTTAAAAACGTAATCTTTTCTTAACATGTAAAAATAATGCACTAATTTGTGTTACTCAAACACACAAAATCTCAAAAAAATAAATTGAAGTTTGTGGTTGTAATGTGACAAAGTTCTAGGGGTCTGAATACTTTTGCAAAGCACTATATTTGATTAAATGCAAAATATACAGCTTTCCATCTTGCAAAAACACATCCAGCATGTCTTTGATTATAATACTTATAATTAGCTATGAAATAATACGTATTTCAGAACATTTTGGGGGGAAAATAAACCTGTTTGTAGATAATTTAGCTCTTCATCCACTTGTCTTTTACAACTGAACTAATAATATTTCAGCTTCAGGCCCCATGATTAGTGCCATATTTAACCATAGCTTTGAAAGTCTTCTTTTGTTTCCAAGTCATTTTAGCAATTTATACACAGAAATATTAAAGAAAAATCAATACTGTTTAACAGTATTAATATAATTACCAGCTATCTCTCTGTTCTGTTAGCCTTCTACAAACACCATTGATGTGCTCATGATCATCAGGACTTAAAAAGGTTCTTGATGACGTGTCTTTGGCTTATTTTTAGCCTGCTGGCTGGATATGTTCTTTGTCAGAGGAGGGGTATCTTTATTGCAGGCTAATTAAGAGGAAAGTTGTGCTCCTGCACACATTTTTCTGATCCCATATTGTCCTAACAAGATGGAAATGTCATTGAGCCAAAGTAGTTTATCCAGTCTCATTTACTATTTATCATTTTTACTGCTTGCTGAAAAGCATTATCAGGCTATGGCAGCAGTGGCTGCACAGGCTGTTAGACTCATCAGTGCATCACTGTGTCTTCCATCTCTCAGCTCAGAAAGAATGTCTTCCTTCATGTTCTTTTCTAACTGAAAACAGGTCTGGATGGCAGGATGTCTGACATTTATAGCATAGAGACGAGAGGTGGACTGTGGCAGTTATGTGCTTTGACGCAACTCATAAGGAGAATGAATGAAAAAAGCTGAACCTGCAGAGGGCAGACTTCTCACTCTGTTGATGTGGCATCAGGGATCCCAGCTAAGAAAAGCTTTACAGTATCTTGCACAAGTAATCACACCCCTTGAACCTTTTAACATTTTGTCAAATTACAAACAAATAGCAACTAGAACATACAACTGTCAAAATATTTTATAAGCAAAAAACTTAAAACTGTGGCGTGCAAATGTATTCAGTCCCTTCTACTCTGATACCCCTAAAAGAAATGTATTCATTTTGTAAATCCTGGCCCGGGGGTCTTTCTTCATGGAGTTTGCAGAAAGACCCCCAACCATGCACACGTTCTCCATGTGTATGCTTGGGTTCTCTCCCGGTACTATTAGGTCAATTTGTCTTTCTAATGGTGGGGACATACTGCACAACTTTGACAGTCATCAAATTTTTTGAAAAGACCAGGTGTTCACAGTAATGGACTGGTTTGTTTCACAACTGAAAGACTAGGGATCACACACTTAACAACTGGACCTGTGGCTGTATCACAGACTGCAGGATTTTTTAGACCAACTGAAGCCAACTGAGCATATAATTCTTGTGGAAACTCTTACGAGGGCAAGGGATTTAGAGGAACAAACATACCGGTAAGTGGCAGTAATAGAAGATATTCTCAGACTTCGAATGATTCATATTTCTGTTAAACTTACATGAAAGAGATGCAATTCAAACACTGTGCGTTTTATAGACAAGATAATATGATTTGGATTATGTTAACTGTATTCTTCGTTATATTCATGGTGAGAGTTTGGAATATGTGAGGTTGTGAGTTTGTTCATTGACTTTGGAAGACTTTAAATGTTGGCTCTAATCTAAAATCGTAATTTCTATCTGACGAAAAAGTCCTGTTATGAATTTCTAATAAACATTTATGTGGAAAATATTTCATTTCGAAATGTCTTTTCAAATTTAAATTAGGTCCCATTACTTTTACATTCAATATGTGGATTGTATTGTTTATTTCATTGAGGCCCTTCATTATTTACTGTGTTTTGTCAGAAACATCCGAGTATCTCTCTGTTGTTTTTCTGTTTGTTGTGGTTGTAACTAGTTAGGTCATGGTTTGTACTATGCTCAGTGTTGATGTGCGATTATGTTCATAATGTTGTATAATTACAAATAAAGCTTTTTAAAAAAGTCAGCTCACAGATGATGTCATATTCCAGCCTCTATTTTCATTGGTGGTCAGCAATGTGCTGCAACATGATGTTGGGTTGGTAATCAGCTCACACAACCCGACTGCGCCAGATCCACCTGTTTGTTTGACTGCAACTGTTCCCCTCACACACTTGTAGACTCCAGTCTTTACCTCATCTCACAGTTACAGAATTTTTCATTGCCCTGCTGACTGACTGACTGACTGCATACTGATGCAGACCAGACGCGACTAGGTATCAGGGGTAAAAAAGGCAGTCCCCTGTGACCCTGGCTGGATAAGTGAGTATAGATAATGGATGGATGGAGAAAAGTAATGTGCCTGAAGAGGAATTCGGTTGACCTCCTTGAACCGCCACCCCTCCTTGAACCGCCACCTTAATGTGGTGGCGGGGTTTGAGTGCTCGAATGATCCTAGAGGCTGTGTTGTCTAGGACTTAAATTTCCCTGGTAGGGTCTCCCATGGCAAACATGCTCTGGGTGATGGGTCAGACAGAAAGCGGTTCAAGACACCTTCATGATAAACGTGACGTTGCCCAGTACAGCTGGGCTGGGGTCCCACCCTGGAGCCAGGCCTTGGGTCGGGAATTGTTGGAGAGTGCCTGGTGGCTGGGTTGCTCCTCGCGGAACCCGGCCGGGCCAAGCCCGAATGAGAGACGCAAGGCCATCCCACAGTGGGCCCACCACCTGCAGGTAGAACCATGAGGGACCAGGCAGCGGACGAAGGTGGAAATCTCGACGACCCAATCTCAGGATGCTTATACTGGCTTTAGGGATGTGGAATGTCACCTCGCTGGGGGGGAAGGAGCCTGAGCTTGTGCGGGAGGTCGAGATATTTTGACTAGAAATAGTTGGGCTCACCTCACCTCGGGCTCTGGAACCCAGCTCCTCGAGAGAGGTTGGACTCTCTTCTACTCTGGAGTAGCCCACGCGGGGAGAGGTGGTGGGCTGGGGAGAGTTTCCTTGTTACCCTCCAGCTCAGCTGTCTTGTGTTGGGGTTTACCCCGGTAGATGAGAGGGTCGCATCCCTGCGCCTTCGGGTCGGGGACAGGTCTCTGACTGTCGTTTCGGCCTACAGGCCGAGCAGTATTGTGGAGTACCCGGCCTTCTTGGCATCCCTGTCGGGGGTGCTGCATAGTGCCCCTCCCAGGGACTTCGTTATTCCGCTGGGGGACTTCAACGCCCACAAGGAAAATGGCAGTGACACCTGGAGAGGCGAGATTGGGAGGAATGGCCTCCCCGAATCCGAGTGGTGTTTCATTATTGGACTTCTGTACTAATCACAGATTGTCCATAACGAACACCATCTTCAAGCATTAGGGTGTTCATCAGTGCACTTGGCACCAGGACACCCAGGCAGGAAGTTGACGATCGACTTTGTTGTCGTGTCTTCAGACCTTCGGCCGCATGTTTTGGACACTCGGATGAAGAGAGGGGCTGAGCTGTCCACTGATTACCACCTGGTCGTGAGTTGGAGCCACTGGAAGAGGAGAAAGCCAGACAGACTTGGCAGGCCCAAGTGCATAGTGAGGGTCTGCTGGGAACGTCTGGCAGAGCCCTCGCCAGGGATGTATTTAACTCCCACCTCCGGGAGAGCTTTGACGAGATTCCAGGGGATTTTGGAGACATAGAGTCCGAGTGGGCCATGTACTCCGCATCTATTGACAATGCTGCTGCCCATAGCTGCGGCCGTAAGGTCTGCGGTGCCTGTCATGGCAGCAATCCCTGAACCTGGTGGTGGACACCGGCAGTAAGGGATGCTGTCAAGCTGAATAAGGAGTCCTATTGGCTGTGGTTGGGTTGTGGGACTCCTGAGGTGGCTGAAGGGTATCGTGAGGCCAACCATGCCGTGGCCCGGGCTGTGGCAGAGGGAAAAACTAGGGCTTGGGAGGAGTTCGGTGAGGACTACTGGTTGGCCTCGAAGCGATTTATGGCAAACTGTCCGGCCCTCAGGAGGGGGAAGCACTGCTTTGCCAACACTGTTTACACTGGGGGTGGGAAGCTGCTGACCTCGACTGGGGACATTATCGGGGAGTGGAAGGAGTACTTCGAGGATCTCCTGAATCCTGCCATCACGCATTCCCTGGTGGAAGCAGAGGCTGGGGACTCAGGGTTGGACTCTTTCATCACTCAGTCTGAAGTCATAGGGGTGGTTAAAAAGCCACACGGTTGCAGGGCTTCGGGGCTGCATGAGATCCGCCTTGAATACCTTAAGTCTCTGGATGTTGTGGGGCTGTCATGGTTGAGACGCCTCTTCAACATTGCGTGGTGGACAGGGACAGTGCCTCTGGACTCAGACCGGGGTGGTGGTCCCCTTTCATAAGAAGGGTGACCAGAGAGTGTGTTCCAACTATAGGGGATCACACTCCTCAGCCTCCCTGGTAAGGCCTATGCCAGGGAATTGGAGAGGAGAGTCCAGCCGATAGTTGAACCTCAGCTTCAGGAGGATCAGTGTAGTTTTCGTCCTGGCCATGGAACACTGGACCAGCTCTACACCCTCTGCAGGGTATTCGATGGTTCATGGGAGTTTGCCCAACCGGTTCACATGTGCTTTGTGGACCTGGAGATGGCATTCGACTGTGTCTCTTGTGGTGTCCTGTTGGGTATGCTCCAGGAGTATGGAGTCAGGGGCCCTTTATTGGGGGCCATCCGGTCTCTGTACAAGCGGAGCAGGAGTTTGGTCCCCATTGCCGGCACTAAGTCTGACCTGTTCCTGGTGCATGTTGACTCCAGGAGGGCTGCCCTTTGACACTGCTCCTGTTCATAACTTTTATGGACAGGATTTCTAGGCGCAGCCAAGGGCCGGAGGGGTTCTGGTTTGAAGACCAGTAGATTTCGTCTCTTCTTTTTGCAGATGACGTGGTCCTGCTGGCCCCCTCTAGCCAAGACCTACAGCATGTGCTGGGGCAGTTCACAGCCAAGTGTGAAGCGGCTGGGATGAAGATCAGCTCCTCCAAGTCGGAGGCCGTGGTTCTCGACAGGAAAAGGGTGGCTTGCCCTCTTCAGGTGTGAGGGGAGTTCCTACCTCAAGTGGAGGAGTTCAAGTATATTGGGGTCTTGTTCACGGGTGAGGGTAGAATGGAGTGGGAGATTGGTGTGGCTGCTGTAGTAATGTGGACGCTATGCTGGTTCGTTGTGGTGAAAAGAGAGCTGAGCTGAAAAGCGAAGCTCTTGATTTACTGGTCGGTCTATGTTTCTACCCTCACCTATGGCCATGAACTTTGGGTCATGACCAAAAGAACGAGATCGTGGATAACAGTGGCTGAAATGAGCGTCTTCCGCAGGGTGGCCGGTCTTTCCCTCGGAGCAGAGCTGCTACTCCTCCACATCGAGAGGAGCCAGTTGAGGTGGCTCGGGCATCTATACCTGATGCCTCCTGGACACCTCCCTCGAGAGGTGTTCCAGGCATGTCCCACTGGGACGAGGCCCAGGACACGCTGCAGGGACTATGTCTCTCGGCTGGCCAGGGAACACCTTGGGCTCCCCCCAGAGGAGCTGGAGGAGGTGTCTGGGGAGAGGGACGTCTGGGTGTCTCTACTGAGTCTGCTGCCCCCGCAACCTGGTGAAAGACATCGAGTACGAGTACGAGTACGAGTACGAGTACGAGGAATTTCCATGCTGTGGCCCATATACACCTCTTAATCGTTTGTTTGTAAAACAACACAACCATTTTACGTTGCGCTTAATAAAAATAACTAATGAGGCCTTGTTACCAAATACTGTCCTCTGACACTGAATACATACCACCTGGCCTTGTTAGCCTGACAGGTATGGGTTTAACTTACTAGTCAAAAAACAAACCCAAAACACTATCTACTGGAAAGATACAATCAATGTACTTGTCATCTTCCGCTTATACAGGACTGGGTCGTAGGGGCAGCAGTCTCAACAGTGACACCCACACTTCCCTCTCCCCAGACACCTGCTCCAGTTCCTCTGAAGGAAGCCTGAGGCGTTCCCAGGCCAGGCGAGAGTCCAGGACACACTGGCGCCAATCAGTGTGTAGTTACTTGTTACAGGCACACCAAACCAACACAGACAAGACACTAGTAAGGGGGTAAAAGTTATGCTGTAAGGCACTTAAATATGTAACAGCGTTACAGCTGTATGATTTTCTAAATATATCCTCCCATATGTATTTCATCAATGGGTCCTCACAAAACGCACTTCGATGTTTAGCAGTATGAAACAACTGACCCTCTTTTCTGCAATAAATAGCAATGGCGATCGCATTATGATTAAAGTCATAAAAATAATACCATGTTAAATGAATGCTCTCATTTGAACACCATCAGTATCACACTGGGAAATGGCAAAGTAATAAGAGACAGCCCAACTAATATATATTTGACCTCCGTGTCAACTGGGTATTTGCATATTTTCTGGTAGAATCGCTACCATGGTGCTGGTGCACAATAACACAATATCTAATGTGATCTAAAAACAGTGGCCCCACCAGAGAGCAACCAGTGCTTAACCTATAAATTTGTGAACCACTCAATTATCCCCAATCATTCTGATATGCACAGTATTTTTTATATGAATTTTATAAAATATAATTTATGTTTTGTCTTTCATAGTATGCCGATTTGTAAATATTTATCATGGCTCCCCTGCCCCACCCTTTATTTATTTAGCACAAAATCTAAGGACATTTTTGTTCTGGTATTCATTTTTTGTTGGAACAATGAATGTTTATAAAAAATCTAGCACTATTGAAAAGTCTTTTTATTTTCGCTTAAATGGTGCCAGATTTATAAACAAAATGCATTTGTTTGTTGCACTCATATGAAAAACCTGTGAGATTCTCTCTCGCAATGCCAAAAAATATTTTGGTGGAGGCAGTGTGATGGTTTGGGCTGACAAAATCAAAGCTTTTCATCATTGGAGGCAAACTAGATGCAGAAAGATATCAGGATTAGATTCTATAACCAGTAGCGATCCCATGTTACCACTCTTAGGGACTCTCAGGGATTCAGCAGCTAAAGCACCATTCTTTTCATCACATGATCCCATAAATTTTAGATCTTTGGTCCAGTGACCCTTTTAAAAATTAGCTGTGCTGTTCTTTATTCTCTTAATTGCCTCAGTGTTTGCTGTCCGCTGTTTCTGTATACTCTTTCTCCCCTCACTATTATACAGTACTTCCACTAGCAAACCCTATTTTTTTATCAGAAGCACTACTGTAACTTTAATAGCAGCATATGTCCGAGTTGGATTATACAGGCCTTATACATCTGGATATCACAGTAATGACACACAGATGTAGCTGTGGAAAAAAAGGGGGTAAAAATTGTTGAATTCATATAATCTAGTAGTAAACTGCAGTATGTGCTCAGCAGGAGGGAGGAAGAATTTGCTCAGTTTCTCTCTGGACAGGACAAAAACCCAGCAGGACTCTGAGGAGATAAATAATCAGTAAAATCAGGGTTTTTATAGTGAACAATTCAGTCTGTTTTATCCGTCTGACTCCAGATGTATCATTAAAAGGAACATCTTGGAAAGTGGAGTACTTTCAATTTACCTACTTATCAGATTCTCTGATGTTTCATTGAGCTTAACGGCAAACACGATAATTTGCTCAAAATTCCTGTTTGTAGTAGCATTTTTCGGCCTTGCTCTTTGATCTCTAGGATTTATCTGTATTTTGGCATGTAGTGCCTCAGATCCATCCTCTTACACACATTTTTATTACTTCCAACGTGTCATGATTTGTGAGGCCTGAGCTGGACCAACTTGCAGACAGGTCCTCAAGAGCAGCACTGTGAGTAAAAACGGCTTAATAGAAAAAAGTGAAAATATAAAAAACACTTACAGGCAGGCACAAGGAGAACAGAGCTTAGAGCTTGAGGCATGAACGGAGGACTGGACTAGACTGGACCACAAGGAAACAACAGCCATAGTAACGAAAGATGAGGAAAAAAGAGAACCACTTAGTATATATACTGAGGCAGAGTGGATCAATGACAGGCAAACCAGAGGAGCTAATCAGAAAGAATGAATTGCAGCTGAGGCAGAGAGAAGGCAGAGAAAGCAGAAGATATGTGGAGCAGCTGAGACAGAAGAAAAGAGCAGCACAGAGAAGGGGAGAAAAGACAAATAAACCTGAATGGAGCAGAACAAGAAACCCTAGGAAAACATGTCAAACAGAGACCTAACAAGAAACAATCTAAATGAAAACGGATCACAAGAAAAACAAAAAAGAATGAACTACAAGTAGAAATAAACCTAAAAATAATGAGCACAAGGAAATGAACTGATCTGGCAAAACACATAGGGCAAAAATAGCAACAGAAAATGGCAAGCCCTGCAGAACAACAAGGAAATGCTGAAAGACATAAAAAACAAATGAAAACCGTACCTTAACACCCAGGATCGGGACACTTTGATTCTTTTAAATATGCCTGCGCCTTGATTTAAATATCGCCAAGTTGAAGTCTTATTTTACAGATTAGGTCCTGATCCTTCAACGTGGGTGTGTTTTGATTAAAGATTAAAAAATGAACAAAATGCAAAACAATCCTTCCATTATCTAGGTTAATCACATTCTCTACAATTAATGACAGGCGTGAACTCAAGAAGACCAAATGCTTAACCGGAATAAAATGTTTCAACAAATTATTGGTTTTAACGTGTGCATATTTATGCAACAAGCTAACTAAAGCTATTTATTTTCTTTATTTTTTTTTATTGTAATGAACTTTTTGTTTTTCCCTTGAATTGTAAAAGCTAAGTGTCACATTAAATGTGGAAAAGGTACAGGTAGGAGAACATCTACGTGCATATCCCAAGACCAAACTGTGCTTAAAAGTAGGCTTATTCCTGATTAATAAAGCTAGTATATGACTTCTTATGATCTATATTCTTGTCTAAAAACATCTTAAAGCTACTTTAAGAGATTTTACTTTAAGATATTTAAGAGATTTCTTTTAGAGGTGTTTAAAACTAACTTTTTCACTCACAGTCCAGAGTTAATAGTAGAGCGGTGCACTGTAAGAGGTACTGTACATTGCTCCATTTTGCAAAATGTTCCTTGCAGGGCTCACTAAGAACCAAATATGGAGTTTTCAGATTTTCTTATGTTGAACAGAAATGCACAGAGATTGTTTTACATGTACGTGGCAGATGGTCCAGTGCTGATCAGTATACTGAGCAATCTTGAGGAGTGGGATAAACTAAAATGTTGTCGGAATAGTTTTTAAAATTTTTTATTTAAGTAACTTCACAAAATGAAACTCTGCAGATTAGTTGTTTTTGTGTGTGAGTGAATCTTACATGTTTGCATGTGGGAGTGTGCTTGAGGGGGATTATGTATAAAGAATAGTTGTTTCGCTTTTTATTATTTTGACTTTTTTTCTCAAAACACGTCAGTCTGTCCTCCTCCTCATCCTCCTCCTCTCCAGCCTCTCTCTCATTAGTCTTTGTCCAAGGATGATAAAACTTCAGCTTTGTGAAGAGAACATTTTCTCTGGGGAATCATGTTATGACAAAGAAATATTCTGTAGTGAAATTTGATATTTAACGCTTCCCAAAAAAACTGTTTTAAGAACTTGAAACATAAATCCAGTCAGAGCTTCAGCTCCTGACTGCCATATTGCTGACTGCCACTGTACCTGACCTCTACTCTTGTGTTTTCTGTAAACCTTTTTGTTGTTAGCTTTTTATTATTTTTTTTTCCTCAGAGCATCCAGGTTCAGACAAATATCCCAGATTAGAATTAGGTTAGATTAATTAATTAAAAAAAATTTTTGAGCAGTTTTTTCCAAATACAACCATGACTCACAAACTGTGCCCTAACATAAAAAAAAAATCAACAACATAATGTAGAGTGATGGAAATAACCATTTTTCCCTTAGATGAAATCTTAAAGATTTCTCCTGTTTTTGCTCTTTGTTACACTTATGTGTTTCAGATGATTGAACGCATTAATATCAGACAAACAGAACCTGAGTAAATGAAAAAAATGCATTCAAACAAATAGTTCATGCATCTAGGGAAAAAAGTTATTCAAATCAATCTAGCAGTGTATCACCATCACCAAACATTTAAAATCTTTTTTTAGAAAGCTACATTTAGTGTCACCAGCTACACCCAGGTTGGATTGCTGCCAGACTAGAAACATGTATCCAACTGTCATGATCTGCACCTGTTTGAGTTACTGTTTGTTTTCAATCACCTGATTTCTGTTAATCCTGTTGGTTTTAGGTTTGTGTTTTCTGTTCCCTTATTGTCGGGTTGTCTGTTTATCCTCCTGTTCATGCTTCTGTTTATCCCTGGTTCCTGAGTTGCCCTTCGTGTCCAGTAAGTTTATTCTTTGCTTAATTAAATGGATCCATTTTCCATGCACCTGCCAATGTCCTGCTGCCGCTTTGGTGCTTCACCACCGTAAACTACAACAGAACAACCCAACCAACAGAAGGACCAGGCAGGGGGCAAGGAGATGATCATCCTTTTCAAATTCTTCCATCTGCTGGCAGAAAAGAGCTTGTGCCTGGCCGAGAAGGAGAAGCAGCGATTGCTGTTCTGGGGCTCAAGGCTGGCGATCCCTCTTCCGGGAACTGGTTCCCATCGATATGAACACTCTTCTCCCCCACCCCAGAGCAGATTGATGTTCCGGTGGAGAGCACACTGGGGTAAAAGCCTGCTGAGCTTCCAGCTTCCGACGCCCTGCACTCCTTCCGGGAGGGTTGGCCAAGCCCTGCACCAGCCAGAGGCTGAATCACACTTTTTGTTTGCTGTTCCTAAGCCTTCTCCTCAGCAGAAACCCCTGCTGCCTTATTGTCCTGCTCCAGATGAGCATCTCTGTGTTCCTGTTTCTGCTGCTCCTTCGTGGATTTTGTCCTGCATAGCTACTGCTCAGTCCTATCTACCTGATTACAATCATGCTCCTCACCATTGTCTGCATCTTCGCATTCATCAGCTTTGGCATCATGTCTTCAGAGCGCTGCAGCCCAGCAAGCATCATGTCTTTAGAGCGCTGCATCGGAGCCTGGCTCTGAAGGTCAGCCAGACAGATCAGGCATCTAGGATCTGCCCTTGGGGGTTGGGGGTGAGGTATGTCATGATCTGCATCTGCATAGCTACTGCTCAGGCCATATATCTCGCAGCCCTATCTACCTCATCACTATCATGCTCCTCACCATTGTCTGCATCTTTGGATTCATCATTTTAGCATCATCTGTTCAGAGCACTGCAACCCAGCCAGCATCATGTCTTCAGAGCGCTGCAGCTCAACCAGCATCATGTCTTCAGAGCCCTGGGGTTCGAGGATGAGCCACTTCTGCTTCATGAGTTCCAGGAGTTCAGAAATGAACCGCCCCCTCTTCCAGTTCCTCGTCAAGGACTCCGCTGCAGATCTTCTAGACTCTGTCATGGGTGGCATCTAAAACTGCTCTACCGTGGCACCAAGGTTACCAAGCTCCAGCCTTGAAATGATCATCAGAGGGTCCTCTACGCTCCGATGGCAGCCCCCTCGTGGCCGACAATCCTCTACAATCCTCTATGCTTCTCGGTTGGCCTCCAGACTCTCTATGCTCTTGACCTCTAAGGCACAGACTCCTTTTCAGTCGCCGCCGACCTCTTAGACTCCTTCTCAGTCTCTGGTCTCATGAACTCTGTGCCTGCTCGGGACGACCTCCCGGCCGTCCGCCTGAACTCTGTTTTGTGTTTAGGGTACTTGCCCAACTTCCGAGGCCCCCTCCGCTCCGCCCGCCCTAGTTATGTGTTTTTTGGTCTCTTATATTTGTGACTCTGCAGGGCATCTAGGATCTGCCCTTTGGAGTTGGGGGTGAGGTACGATCTGCTCCTGTTTGGGTTTTTGTTTGAATGCACTCACCTGATTTCTGTTAATCCTGTTGTATTTAAGTTGTCTGTTTATCCTCCTATTCATGCTTCTGTTTATCCGTGGTTCCTGAGTTTCCCTTCGTGTCCAGTAAGTTTAGTCTTTGTTTAATTAAACCATGCGCCTGCCAATGTCCTGCTGCCGCTTTGGTCCTTTGCCAATGAAACTATGAAACTGAGAACATTAAGTAAGACAAAAAGCAGCACAACATGCCCTGATCTATAGAACAGATTAAAACAAAGTTACTGACCTCTATCAACCTGAAAAGGGTCACCGGCCTACCAAAATCACTGCAAAGACAGGATCAGCAACTCATCCAGAAAGTCACAAAAGAACCTAGAACAACATCTAAAGCTCTGCAGGCCTCATTGGCCTCGGTTCAGGATAGGTTTTATTATCCAACAATAAGAAAGAGACTAGGCAAAAATTGGCATCCAAAAAAAAAGACCCTGCTAACCAAAACCAACACAAAATCCCCTCTTACGTTTGTCAAATAACAGGTGTGAATATTGTTACATCTGAACTAAAACTAACACAACAATACTGGGAAAATGACATAATACAGGAAGTCAAACATGATGATATAAGTGTAATGGTGTGAGGCTGTTGTGCTGCATCAGGACCTGGACTATTTGCTGTAATTGATGGACCCATAAATTCTGCTTTCTGACAGAAAATCTTGAAGAAGAATGTCAAGCCATCCATTTGTGACCTTAATTCAAGTATACTTGAATTATGCAGCATGACAACTGTTAGATTTGATTGAGATGCTTTGGTATGACCTTAAACAGCACTGTATTTATCAGCCTATTTTGTCTCTATGTTTGGTCATGTAAAATAATGTGAAAATGATCTTATTACCTACAGACAGAGCTGGGGTTTTTACTCTGTTACAACATATTGTTTAACATATTGTCCACTAATAGCCTAAAAATGCCTTGTGGCACTTTTATAGTCCTCAGTGATCTTTAAAAATTGATGGATGTTTTGTAAAAACATTTTAAACAATATAGATATACTGTAAATCAATCAGAATGCTCCGTGAGTTTAAAGTAAAGTGAAACAAGCTGCATGAAGATGATCAATCAACCTACAGGGCCTAAAAGCTGAGGCAGAGATAAAGTATAATCCTGCTTAGATCTCCAAGGGGAAAAGGCAGCGGGCGAAGGATCAAGAGCCAGTAAATGAGTCAAATACTTAGGATCAGTTTTGTGATATAATCTCCTGCCAACACAGCCTTAGGTTTATTTTGGTATCTGCTGCTCCTATTATATGGCACAAAATCGTTGCCTCGGGATACTCACAGGCAGAGTTCCTCAATGTCAACATTCAACCTAATGGAGCTTCTGACAAAATTGCAATTTTGCATGCAGTATGAGTTACCAATATATGTAGGAACTGAAACAAAAGCTTCATAAATGTTTAAGCTATTATTTTCTTCATAAAAACTAAAAAGAGTTGCATGCTGTTTGTGGTGGAAAAAGCTAAAAATCAACAGAACTAAAAGGCTAAAATCTACAGAACGCCTAGACAGACTGAATATTTCACATTTGTTTGCTGACTCTGTGACTTCAAGAAGTCATGGAGGCTTGCCGCGCAGTGTCAGCCCAGTTATCAGTGAACACACAGTTCATCCATTTTGGACCAAGTAAAATGTTACTGACTGACTAAAAGGTCATGACTTTAAAACAGGAAAAGAACCCAAAGTGTGCTGCTTCATTACAGTCACCAGTCACAACAAAGCTGTTTATATTTTAATTCAAATTATGATTAACAGTGCCAGGAAAAAGTATTTATTCCACTAGATGCTCTTCACATTTTGTCACATTACAACCACAGACTTCTATGTATTTATTGGGATTATATCCGACAGATTAACACAGAGTACTGCATAATTGGGAAGAGGATTGAAAATTGTCTATTAGATTAAGGTCTGGACTTTTTTATTTACATGTCCTGTTGCTGTGTTTCAGGCATACCATAAAGAGCAGATGGTTACCTACATGTGCCAGGGCAGTTTTGCTCTACAAAAAGGTTATTGCAAGACAGTATCCAAATTGCGTGATTAACTTTGTTAATTTCATTCAATCCAGCATCAAAGTAGGCAGGCCACATTGATGTCAGTGTTCCCTCTAAATTTGTATGTGTCTGGGCATACATACAAGCTCCCTGAGCACACTGAGGACCACTGTGAGCAACATCAGATGTGCATGCTGTGGCCACACACCAGTATCACACCTGTTCAAAACCTGGGACCATAGCAAGTTATATGGCTTATTAAAAGAATCAAATTACAGCAGCAATTTTCATAAATTTACTTTTTTAAATGATTTCACCCACTTAAAATGAAAAAGACAAAAATCGCTCGTATGTTTTATGTCACATTCCTGCTTTGTCCATGGGAAGAGTCCTGCTTTGGCCTGAGTGAGGATCCAACTGTGACCTGGATGAGGGTCCTGCTCTGGAAGAAATGAGACATATGCACCTTTCAGACATAACATTTTGTTCACATTACAACATTCATATTTTGCACAATGATGTATGCTGTAACTTGTGATACAGTGTAAATTTCTGTAACTCTTTGTAAAACATCTAATTACAAAGTTTTTTATAAGCATTTCTACTATCCATAAATTATCTAGTAGTAACAGCTATTAATGATTAATATCCATAAACAAAAAATCTTAAAATCTTTAAAAAATCGTAAATCCTAATAAAGGTCACTAGAATATGCACAAATCTGACTTCTGTAGTGGTTGTACACTTTGTCCAGGTTGATGGCTCCATCTGCTTCTTGCTTTGACTTTATGCGCATCAGCTGGTCCAACTATGCCACTTTAAGACGATTTCTGGATGCTGTTTTGATATGATTCATTAAACCGAAGCCTCTTCCACAATCTGCACTGGAAGCTTGAAATGTAGCACAAACATCCACAAGCTGTGAGATCTCAATTCAATTCAATTCAATTCAATTCAATTCAATTCAATTCAATTCAATTCAATTCAATTCAATTTTATTTATATAGGGCCAATTCACAGCACATGTTGTCTCAAGGCACTTCACAAAAGTCAGGTTATACATGTGAGCTGAACTAATAGTATGAAAGTACATGATTTTAATTCTCAACAATTCCCCCTTTTGACCTCTGCAAAAGAGGTCATTATTCAAAAATGTAGGAATGATAAGTAATGCACACCAAAAGATTAGTACTCTGCAAAGTAACAAAGGTAAGCCATGAATTATAACTGGGCCATTAATTCCCAACCTTCAGTAACAACATTTTGCTTCATATTATATGGAGGTGCATGAGTGAGTGAGTGCCCCTTTCCAAACGTTACTAGGAGGAAAGTACATGATTTTAATTCTCAACAATACATATCCATTTACTAAAGATAGATTAATCATATCTAAAATGGGGCTGGTAATCAGAGGGAACACTTCCTTAAATAATTTAGTTGGGATTGGGTCTAACATACAAGTTGAAGGTTTAGATGAAGGTAATATTTCTGATATCTCAGGAAGCTGCACAGGATCAAAACAGTCCAAACACAAATCAGGTTCTACAGTTATTTCCAATGTTTTTTCACTTGATGAGGATGAAGTAATCATCTTCGAGAGTATGTCAAAGATTTTATTTTTAATAGAATCAATTTTATTTAAGAAGAATCCCATAAAGTCATGACTGCTAAGAGGTAAGGGAGTGGATGGCTCAACAGAGCTATGACTCTGTGTTAGTTTAGCAACTGTACTAAAGGGAAACCTAGGATTATTCTTGTTCTCTTCTATTGATGATGAGAAATAAGCTGTTCTGGCTTGGCGAAGTGTCTTTTTATACAACAGTAGGCTATTTTTCCAGATTAAGTAGGAATCCTCTAGGTGTGTAGAGCGCCATTTTCTCTCCAATTTTCTAACATTGTGCTTTAAAGTACGCAGCTCTGATTTAAACCAGGGAGCCTGCCTCCTATGAAGGATTACCTTCTTTTTCAAGGGGGCTGCATTGTCTAATGCATCACGCAAAGAGGAAGAAACACTATGAACAAAAGAATCAATTTGTGAAGGGGCAGAAACAGAATTATTGCCCTCCACTAAGTTTTTCAGTAATAATGAGGAGATTAAAAGTGAAACAGATTCTTTAAAGGTTGTTACAGCATCGTCAGATAATGATCTGCTATAATGAAATTTTCTTTCAGGTGTGGAGTACTCGGTTAAATTAAACTCAAAGGTTATTTAGAAATGGTCAGACAGGACAGGGTTATTAGAAAATATTGTTGTCTTTACACTCAATGCCATATGTCAGCAGAAGGTCCAGAGAATGAAGACAAATGTGGGTAGGTTTGTTAATGTTTTGAGCAAAGCCAAATGAGTCTAAGATGGCATTAAAGGCAATATTTAAGCTATCACTTTCAGTGTCAAGATGAATGTTAAAATCCCCCACTATAATAACCTTATCTGTATTTAACCCAATCAGATAAAAGGTCTGAAAACTGATCTAAAAATTGAGAGTAAGGGCCTGGTGGACGGTACAAAACAACAAACAGAAGTGGTTTTATTGCTTTGCAATTTGGATGAGGAAAACTAAGGATTAAATATTCAAAAGGGTTATAGCAGTTGATTGGTCTGGGACTAATCAATAAATCGGACTGAAAGATGGTTGCTACTCCTCCTCCTCACCCAGTATTTCGAGGAATGTGAAAATTTAAATAATTAGTAGGAGTTTATAGTAACATAATCCTCTTGCTGCAGCCAGGTTTCTGTGAGGCAAAATAAATCAATCTGATTGTCACAAATCAGCTCACTAACTAGCAAAGTCTTTGAAGAGGGAGATCTTGGCTAAGGGGCCTCGGCTATCTGCTGGTTTTTCAACAGCGCGGAGCCGGGCCTCCAAATCCGACACCCTCGCCTCCAAAGCTACAAAAATGCTACATTTATTACACGTACCATTATCACTAAAGGAGGCAGAGGAGTAACTGAACATCTGACAGAGAGAGCAGGAGAGAGGAGGAGACTCGGAGAGAGAAGAGCAGAACGGGTAGCCATGGTGGAGCTAACGCTAAGCTAGCGATCCCTCACCACTTCTAGAAAAACCATGTAAGACACGGAGAGTCCCCAAATGTTAAATACAGCAACAGAAAGTACTTGTTTTAACGTGCTTATGTATTATAACAAATAAGAGGTATCACAGTAGAGAGAAATCAGATCAAACGAGAGAGCCTTCACACACCAAACAATTCACCAAGTGCAACAGAGAAAACAGGATGTGACGTTACCCAGAGCTTCTCCTTCCTCCCTTAGCTCCTTACATCTAAGTGCTGCAGCCACCATATCTGACAATGATTGACCACTATTTAAGTTTTTGCTTCATTATGTACTTGAATTCAGCATATTGACTGTTAATGGCCTCCATATCCTATGGGTGGTGGAGAGTGGCCTCATACTTTTTTTCCAGTGTTGTAATGTCTGCTGGTCCATAGTTAAAACTGATGTCTGATGTCAATGCTTCAAAGTCAAATGCAGACCACTTCTTTAATTCGTCCCCTGGAAAAAGAGAGGCAGAGTTCTGTTAGCTCACCCAAAACATCTCCCAGAGCAGTTACAGTAACCTTGAACTTTGAATCACTCAGGTTTTTGTAGCAATACTTTGCCACTGGATCACTGTTATCAGTGAATTCTCCTCTGCAGAATTCTTCAAGCACAGTGTTGTTCCTCAGAACAGCATTCTGAAGAACATCAATCACATCTCGTTTAGAGGCCTGAATGACATTGTATCTTCATCAAGAATCTTTGGTTGGTCCTCTGTTTTGCCCCTCTGTACAGTGGACTGGGAGAAAGTGGAATATACAGTTCCACATCGTGCATCAAAGGAACATCTTTCCAGGCATCACCAATGGCCAAGTCCTCTCTTTGAGCCACACAATGTTGCTCAGTTAGGCGTGGTATGTGGCGCTTTAACAAAGCCGCAACGCCATTGTGTTTTCCTTGCATTACTGAGGCACCATCGGAGGTCAGCATAACCATCCTCTGCATGTCCAGTCCATGTTTGGAGTAAAACTGAGTTATTACCTGCACAACATTCTAGGCAGCGCATTCTGTCAGCTGGATGATGCCACCAAACACAGTTTTATAGTTGATATCATTTTCCTCCCCGTATTTAATATATAGGACTAGCATTTTGTGTACAATTATGTCTGTGCTCTCATCTACTATCAGGGTATCCCAGGGTCCATTTTTAACCCTGCACATAGTCTCATTCTGTATTATCTTGATATATCGGTCTAATTAATTTAAACCAATCCTTGCGCTGATAATATGCGAGCAGTGCGCGATGCGTAGGCTCGCAGCTTAGATGGAACTTAGGTTGATGTTATAGTAACTTGTGTTTGTATGACCTTCAACCACTTTGATTAATTACGTGTTGGTATGTAGGTGTGTGTGTGTGTGTGTGTGTGTGTGTGTATGTGTCTGTGTGTTTGTATGTAAGAGATCACGAAGGCTCTGAATTTCTCATCTTCTAGGTCGGTTGTAATTTATCCACCTTTGTGTGTGTGCAAATGATGGTGGTGGAAATGTATGTCAGCATGACTGCACTGATTGGTGTATCTATTACTGCATATACACACAACCATATCATGCCATCATTACCCTTTAAACACACATTTGCACCTTCTTTTTTTAGGCTTGTTCCTGTTTGAGCAATACATTATTTAGGTGAATGAATATTCTCCTCTCCAACAGGTTAATTGCACCACAAATATGACAGAGGCAGATTAATTCATTGCTAAAAACAGTTGAACTACAAGGAGAAGTTGTCCAAACAGCTTGTGTGAAACAAGACAGTAAAATGATGCGGCTATTGGCTATAGACAGTATGTTTTGAAGTGGTTTTGGTACCCATAGAGTAAATGAAGGATTGCTTGCAAATCGCTTTAGAGATTTGTGTAGGCAGATGAGGGGATTAATTGTAAACCAGAGAGAACGTAGGAAGAGACAGAAATGGGAAAACATGCTAAAAATGTGCCATGAGGATAAATGTCACGTCAGGAATATAAGGAGATAAAAGGAAAACTTGGGTCAAGAATATGAATAAAAAGAAGCAATAGAGAATGTTGAAGTAGTAAACAGAACAAGTTAAGAAACAAGCAAAAAAGTCGATTTGAAAATGAGAAACAGAAAAATAAAGAGGGAGGTTCTAACAGTTTAATGTGATTCTCAAATTTATGTCAGGATCTTTTATCTCTTGCTCTATATTTGCCATATATATCCTCTTCCCAACCTGACAGGGTTTGTAGTCCCATGGTTCCATCATTCTCCTTTCCCACAAGATGAAATGATTGCAATAAACAGAGAGAAACCAAGCATTCTGCTGTTCCCTGAAGTCTCATACATGAAACAATAACATTTATAGCAATGCAAATAAATCTATGAAAACAATGCATGAAAATAAATGTTGGTGTTGGGTTTGCACTTTTTAATTTAGTTCTGACAAACATTTGTGCTGTTCTAAGCTGCTTTTTAGTCAGCTAGTTATATTTCTGAACCAACTCTGGCAGGATTTATAAAGCTTTTAATACCCACACCAAGAAGAAAGCTTTGAAAAACTATTTTCTTTGCATTTTTACTTTACTTGGGGGCCCAACAACGATGATAAATAACTTTTAATTCAAACAACCTTAATGGAAGGTCATATTCCTTCTCTCTTATGCCGCTTTTCCACCAGTCCCTACTCAGCGCGGTTTGGTACGGCTCGTCTCTTGTAACCGTATTTTTAGAACCTGCTTGCTTGCAGTTGCAACCATTTATATATATATATATATATATATATACAGGGGTTGGACAATGAAACTGAAACACCTGTCATTTTAGTGTGGGAGGTTTCATGGCTAAATTGGACCAGCCTGGTAGCCAGTCTTCATTGATTGCACATTGCACCAGTAAGAGCAGAGTGTGAAGGTTCAATTAGCAGGGTAAGAGCACAGTTTTGCTCAAAATATTGAAATGCACACAACATTATGGGTGACATACCAGAGTTCAAAAGTGGACAAATTGTTGGTGCACGTCTTGCTGCCGCATCTGTGACCAAGACAGCAAGTCTTTGTGATGTATCAAGAGCCACGGTATCCAGGGTAATGTCAGCATACCACCAAGAAGGACGAACCACATCCAACAGGATTAACTGTGGACGCAAGAGGAAGCTGTCTGAAAGGGATGTTCGGGTGCTAACCCGGATTGTATCCAAAAAACATAAAACCACGGTTGCCCAAATCACAGCAAAATTAAATGTGCACCTCAGCTCTCCTGTTTCCACCAGAACTGTCCGTCGGGAGCTCCACAGGGTCAATATACACGGCTGGGCTGCTATAGCCAAACCTTTGGTCACTCATGTCAATGCCAAACGTTGGTTTCAATGGTGCAAGGAGCCCAAATCTTGGGCTGTGGACAATGTAAAACATGTATTGTTCTCTGATGAGTCCACCTTTACTGTTTTCCCCACATCCGGGAGAGTTACGGTGTGGAGAAGCCCCAAAGAAGCGTACCACCCAGACTGTTGCATGCCAAGAGTGAAGCATGGGGGTGGATCAGTGATGGTTTGGGCTGCCATATCATAGCATTCCCTTGGCCCAATACTTGTGCTAGATGGGCGCGTCACTGCCAAGGACTACCAAACCATTCTTGAGGACCATGTGCATCCAATGGTTCAAACATTGTATCCTGAAGGCGGTGCCATGTATCAGGATGACAATGCACCAATACACACAGCAAGACTGGTGAAAGATTGGTTTGATGAACATGAAAGTTAAGTTGAACATCTCCCATGGCCTGCACAGTCACCAGATCAAAATATTATTGAGCCACTTTGGGGTGTTTTGGAGGAGCGAGTCAGGAAACGTTTTCCTCCACCAGTATCACGTAGTGACAAAATCACACAAAAATCATCAATGGAAATCAAATTCATTAACCAATGGAGGCCTGGATTTGGAGTCACACACAAAATTAAAGTGGAAAAAGACACTACAGGCTGATCCAACTTTGATGTAATGTCCTTAAAACAAGTCAAAATGACGCTCAGTATTGTGTGTGTCCTCCACGTGCCTGTATGACCTCCCTACAACGCCTGGGCATGCTCCTGATGAGACGGCAGATGGTCTACTGAGGGATCTCCTCCCAGACCTGGACTAAAGCATCTGCCAACTCAATTCAATTTCAGTTTTATTTATATAGCGCCAATTCACAACACGTTGTCTCAAGGCACTTCACAAAAGTCAGGTACATACATTCCAATTACTCCTAACCATTCAACAGTGCAGTCAGAGTTAGTTATTTATTCAAATTGGATAAAACGTTTTCTGTCTAAAGAAACCAAGGAAATTGCATCCAGTCAGTGACTTGCAGCATTCCTTCCTCCCGGATGAGCATGTAGAGACAGTGGACAGTCACTGGCGTTGACTTTGCAGCAATCCCTCATACTGAGCATGCATGTAGCGACAGTGGAGAGGAAAAACTCCCTTTTAACAGGAAGAAACCTCCAGCAGAACCAGGCTCAGTGTGAGCGGCCATCTGCCACAACCGACTGGGGGTTTGAGAGAACAGAGCAGAGAAAAAAAAAAAGAACAAAGAAGCACTGATCCAGGAGTATTTTCTATGGGAAGGAAAAGTAAATGTTAATGGATGTAGCTCCTTTAGTCGTTTCATCTAGAAAGAAAGAACAGATAAACTCTGAGCCAGTTTTCAAGGTTAGAGTCTGAAATAGAGCACATATAATTAGTACAGTAAAAGCTCAGTCAATCGCCATGTCTAGGAGAGAGAAAGGGTTAAACACTGAAAGACAGGGCCATGTGGATCATCTGTAGTGGGTGAGCATTAAGTTGTTGCCAGCAGAAGCTCGGACGATGCCCCTCTCCATAAAGGTGTCACAGGTAGACACAGAGTCAGGCCAGGTGTAGCTCCTAGGAAGACAAAAGAGAGAGAACAAAGTTAAAAGCTGAAATAACAGCAAATAATGCAAAATTGGAGAGTAGTGTGAGAATGTAGCGAAGAGGGTGAAAGTGGTCATTATGTCCTCCAGCAGCCTAAGCCTATAGCAGCATAACTACACAGATAGTTTCAGTTCAGATTATTTAGTTAGACTTATTTAGTTAGCGCTTATTTACAACAATGTCGTCTCAAGGCACCCCACAAAGGGTCCCACTGATGGTCATTGTTATACTTAAAACCATAAGGATTGGGATACCTCTCTCTGTCAGACTCATTATAACCACTGGAAAAGAGAAGGGGTCATACAGGTAGCAGAAATGGAGGGTGTGTTTGCACCTCAACCATAACTGAGCCGGTTTAGGCTAAACCTGACTCCCCCTTACTCCATCTCTAGGAACCACCAGTAAACCTGCAGTCTGAGAACGAAGTGCCCTGTTAGGAACATATGGAACAATCAGATCTCTGATGTATGATGGAGCTAGATCATTAAGGTTCTTTGTATGTGAGGAGGAGAATTTTAAATTCTATTCTGGATTTAACAGAGAGCCAATGAAGGGAAGCTAAAATTGGAGAAATATGATCTCTCTTTTTAATTTTCATCAGAACTCTTGCTGCAGCATTTTGAATCAGCTGAAGGCTTTTAACTCCATTTTGTGGACATCCTGATGGTAAAAAATTACAATAGTCCAGCCTTGAAGTAACAAATGCATGGACTAGTTTTTCAGCATCAATCCTGGACAGGATATTTCTAATTTTGGCAATGTTCCGGAGATGAAAGAAGGAAATCCTAGAAACCTGTTTAATATGGAATTTAAATGACATGTCCTGATCAAAAATGACACCAAGGTTTTTTACTTTATTACTGGAGGTCAATTTAATGCCATCCAGGTTAAATGATTGACTAAGCAGTTTTTTTTTAAAGACTTCCGGTCCAAAAGACGACAACTTCTGTCTTGTCTAAATTTAGAAGCAAAAAATTTTAAAGTCATC
Source organism: Crenichthys baileyi (assembly GCA_036173005.1). NCBI lineage: Eukaryota > Metazoa > Chordata > Actinopteri > Cyprinodontiformes > Goodeidae > Crenichthys > Crenichthys baileyi. Next base: position 35,691 of record JAHHUM010000133.1, on the reverse strand, counting down.
CAAGTTTTTATATCTTCAAGACATGCTTGTAGTCTATCTAACTGGTTGGGTTCATCAGGATTTATGGATAAGTAAAGCTGAGTGTCGTCAGCGTAACAGTGAAAATTTATTCGATGCTGCCTGATAATTTTACCTATTGGAAGCATATATATAGTAAAGAGAATTGGCCCAAGTACTGAGCCCTGTGGTACTCCACAATTAACCCTGGAGTTTAAAGATGATTTATAATTTACATGAACAAACTGGAATCTGTCAGACAAATAAGATTTAAACCAGCCTAGCGCTGTTCCCCTGACCCCTGCAGCATATTCCAGCCTTTCTAAGAGAATATTATGGTCGACTGTATCAAATGCAGCACTGAGATCTAAGAGGACAAGTACAGACACAAGTCCATTATCTGAGGCTAGAAGAATATCATTAGTGACTTTCAGCAGAGCTGTTTCAGTGCTATGATGAGCTCTGAAGCCTGACTGAAACTCTTCAAACAGGTCATTGCTGTGTAAATGCTCACACATTTGATTAGCAACTATTTTCTCAAGAATTTTAGATAAGAATGGAAGATTGGATATAGGTCTGTAATTTTTCAAGTCATCTCGATCAAGCGAAGGTTTCTTAAGTAAAGGTTTAATTACAGCTACCTTAAAATCCTGTGGTACATATCCATTTACTAAAGATAGATTAATCATATCTAAAATGGGGCTGGTAATCAGAGTGAACACTTCCTTAAATAATTTGGTTGGGATTGGGTCTAACATACAAGTTGAAGGTTTAGATGAAGCTAGTATTTCTGATAACTCAGGAAGCTCCACAGGATCAAAGCAGTCCAAACACAGATCAGGTTCTACAGTTACTTCCAATGTTGTCTCACTTGCTGAGGATGAAGTAATCATCTTCAGGAGTATGTCAAAGATTTTATTTTTAATAGAATCAATTTTATTTAAGAAGAATCCCATAAAGTCATGACTGCTAAGAGGTAAGGGAGTGGATGGCTCAACAGAGCTATGACTCTGTGTTAGTTTAGCAACTGTACTAAAGGGAAACCTAGGGTTATTCTTGTTCTCTTCTATTGATGATGAGAAATAAGCTGTTCTGGCTTGGCGAAGTGTCTTTTTATACAACAGTAGGCTATTTTTCCAGATTAAGTAGGAATCCTCTAGGTGTGTAGAGCGCCATTTTCTCTCCAATTTTCTAACATTGTGCTTTAAAGTACGCAGCTCTGATTTAAACCAGGGAGCCTGCCTCCTATGAAGGATTACCTTCTTTTTCAAGGGGGCTGCATTGTCTAATGCATCACGCAAAGGAGGAAGAAACACTATGAACAAAAGAATCAATTTGTGAAGGGGCAGAAACAGAATTATTGCCCTCCACTAAGTTTTTCAGTAATAATGAGGAGATTAAAAGTGAAACAGATTCTTTAAAGGTTGTTACAGCATCGTCAGATAATGATCTACTATAATGAAATTTTCTTTCAGGTGTGGAGTACTCGGTTAAATTAAACTCAAAGGTTATTTAGAAATGGTCAGACAGGACAGGGTTATTAGAAAATATTGTTGTCTTTACACTCAATGCCATATGTCAGCAGAAGGTCCAGAGAATGAAGACAAATGTGGGTAGGTTTGTTAATGTTTTGAGCAAAGCCAAATGAGTCTAAGATAGCATTAAAGGCAATATTTAAGCTATCACTTTCAGTGTCAAGATGAATGTTAAAATCCCCCACTATAATAACCTTATCTGTATTTAACCCAATCAGATAAAAGGTCTGAAAACTGATCTAAAAATTGAGAGTAAGGGCCTGGTGGACGGTACAAAACAACAAACAGAAGTGGTTTTATTGCTTTGCAATTTGGATGAGGAAAACTAAGGATTAAATATTCAAAAGAGTTATAGCAGTTGATTGGTCTGGGACTAATCAATAAATCGGACTGAAAGATGGTTGCTACTCCTCCTCACCCAGTATTTCGAGGAATGTGAAAATTTAAATAATTAGTAAGAGTTTATAGTAACATAATCCTCTTGCTGCAGCCAGGTTTCTGTGAGGCAAAATAAATCAATCTGATTGTCACAAATCAGCTCACTAACTAGCAAAGTTAGGTACCGAGATGAGGATCTCATCTCGGTACCTAATGGCAGTCAGGCTACCTCTGGCGAGCATATGGAGGGCCATGCGGCCCTCCAAAGAAATGCCACCCCACACCATTACTGACCCACTGCCAAACCGGTCATGCTGAAGGATGTTGCAGGCAGCAGATTGCTCTCCACGGTGTCTCCAGACTCTGTCACGTCTTTCACATGTGCTCAGTGTGAACCTGCTTTCATCTGGCAGTGCTCCTCCTGTTCCTCCTTGCACAAAGGCGGAGGTAGCGGTCCTGCTGCTGGGTTGTTGCCCTCTTACGGCCTCCTCCCCGTCTCCTGATGTACTGGCCTGTCTCCTGGTAGTGCCTCCAGGCTCTGGACACAACGCTGACAGACACAGCAAACCTTCTTGCCACAGCTCGCATTGATGTGCCATCCTGGATGAGCTGCACTACCTGAGCCACTTGTGTGGGTTGTAGTGTCCGTCTCATGCTACTACGAGTGTGAAAGCACCACCAACATTCAAAAGTGACCAAAACATCAGCCAGAAAGCATAGGTACTGAGAAGTGGTCTATGTTCCCCACCTGCAGAACCACTCCTTTATTGAGTGTGTCTTGCTAATCGCCAAAGATTTCCCCGTTGTCTAATCCATTTCCACAACAGCATGTGAAATTGATTGTCAATCAGTGTTGCTTACTAAGTGGACAGTTTGATTTCACAGAAGTTTGATTTACTCGGAATTATATTGTGTTGTTTAAGTGTTTTTTTAATTTTTTTGAGCAGTGTATATATATATTGGGAGACAAAAATTTAACTTTTTGGCAAGGCACATCAGCTCGATGTTCGCAAACAGAAAAATGAAGCATATGAAGAAAAGAACACTGTCCCTACTGTGAAACATGGAGGATGCTCTGTTATGCTCTTGGGCTGCTTTGCTGCATCTGGCACAGGGTGTCTTGAAACTGTGCAGGGTATAATGAAATCTCAAGACTATCAAGGGATTCTAGAGAGAGATGTGCTGCCCAGTGTCAGAAAGCTTGGTCTCAGTCACAGGTCATGGGTCTTGCAACAGGATAATGACCCAAAACACACAGCTAAAAACACCCAAGAATGGCTAAGAGGAAAACATTGGACTATTCTGAAGTGGCCTTCTATGATCCCTGACCTAAATCCTATTGAGCATCTTTGGAAGGAGCTGAAACAAGCCATCTGGAAAAGGCACCTTTCAAACCTGAGACAACTGGAGCAGTTTGCTCATGAGGAGTGGGCCAGAATACCTGCTGAGAGGTGCAGAAGTCTCATTGACAGTTATAGGAATCGTTTGATTGCAGTGATTGCCTCAAAAGGTTGTGCAACAAACTAAGTTAAGGGTACTATAATTTTTGTCCAGACCTGTTAAATGACTTTATTTCTGAAAATAATTCTGTTAAGCATGTTTTAAAAGCAATGTCTGGCTTTCATTTGTTCATTTTCATAGAATTTTTATTCATTATTACTTTTGTCAGATTCAAGATATTTCTGTGACCATTGTGGGTTTTTCTTTCATTAACCGAGGGGTTCCAACAAATTATATATATCTATATCTATAGATATAGATATATATATATATATATATATATCTATGTATATATATAGATATATATATATATATATGAAATCATGAAAGATTGCAGCCGTCAGTACAGAATACCATTAAAGAGGCGAAAAGAACATGAAAATGAAAATGTTCAATCCAATAGACAAAACCCTTGTGTATTATTTAACACATTGACTCTGTTTTTTTCACTTCTAAGAGTGCTTGTTTGAAATTGTCGGCTGAATTATGTAATAGTTTCTTACTGTTTTTCATTGAAAAGGTTGTCGCCACAAGGGCCTTTATTATATCTCCTGACTCTGACCCTTCTGTCCAAGCCCCTTGCTCTGCTGCTTTAATGATTTTAAGCCTGTGACACACTGTTTTTAGATGATGTTGTGAGGCATCTTAAGCTATCGGGCTCCCTACAGGATCCTGTTTCCTCATGATTCTTTAAAGAGATCTTTTCCAGTATTGCACAAAGTGTTTATAACATTATAAATCCCAGTCTGTTATCTGGTGTGGTCCCTGCCAAACTTAAAATCGCAGTAGTTCAGCCTCTTTTTAATAAACCTGGTCTAGATCCCTATGTGTTGGCTAATTACAGACCTATTTCTAATCTACCATTTGTTTCAGCAATTTTAGAGAAGACTGTATTTGTCCAACTAGAATTATTCTTGGATGAAAACTGCATTCTGGAAATCTTTCAGTGTGGTTTAGAAGTCTGCCATTGTACCGAATTAGCGTTAGGAAGAGTCATTAATAATATCTTTTTGGCATGTGACCAGTGACCATACTGTTTTGGTTCTGCTGGACCTATCTGCTGCCTTTGACCCTGTGGACCACAACATTTTAATATCATGTTTAAATTACTTAGTGGGCATTCAGAGCACAGCACTTGACTGGTTCAGATCATATTGGGCTGATAGGTCTTTCTGTGTTAACATTTTAGACTTAGAATCATCCTGCACTCCATTAACGTGTGGGGTCCCATAAGGCTCAATTTTAGGGACACTGCTTTTTTCATTGTATCGATTGCCTCTAGGATCTATACTTAGAAGATATGAAATTGCCTTCCACTTCTATGTCGACAAATTGCCAGATCTATCTGCCCTTAAGGCAGATAAATCTATTATCCAACAGCGGGAGAATGTGCATGGAGTCATGTGGGTCTTTGCAACCAACAACAGAACATTTGCCTTTGAGGGTAGCCATTGTAAAGCCCGTGTAAGGTAAAAACACCCAGTGAGACGTGATCCTCTACTGAAAATCAAGCGGGTGGACCTCACAATTATGATGTCACAATTACACTGCTTTTGAAACCGTTGCTGAAATTTGCTGTACAATTAAACTTGCCTTGCTCAGAAAATGGACCAGAGAAAATTCTGGTCACTCTGACATGATGTGGTAGAGGGTGAAGCTTTCCAGATCAGTTTTTGACTCGCAGTTTTTAATCATTTCATACTGTTCAACGATACCATAGCAAGAAAAACAAAATAATGTTTTTTATGAGGTCAGATTTGATTATATAAAAGTCTTTTTCATTTTTGCTGATCTCTCCTTTTTTAAAAATTGAAAAGTGTGTATGATCTTATCTTTTCTTTGTATATGAAGTATATGGAAGCAGTTTGCATTAATCAATCTTTTAAATGTCCCGGTTCTCCCTTACCTTCATGTTGTGGAAGCTAATGTTCAGTCTGTGCTGCCCATTCAATGCTAAGTCAAATCTGTGTACTCCTCACTGTTTTCGGGTGTACCACTCCAGTTGAGAAGAGTTGGTTACCTTTCTCCCACTTGTTTGAAGCAGATCCTTCAGCTCCAGAGTTGGTCTTCCTCTGTCTAAAACCTCCTGTTTCAGCTGAAAATCCAGTTTAGAAAACTGATTTTCCACTGTTGAGAAGTAATCCTTCATTTTGTTGGACCAAATTTAAATAAATGTAAGGTTACAGGACCTGTCGGTGAAAACACACCTGCCCTCTGCATAGCTGAAGAGTATATGGTGACGTGCTGTTAGCTGTCTGTGCCTATGGGGCTCAGCGTGGCATGGTACTTTCTTCTTCTTGTGTTTTATGGTGGTTGACAAACCAAATATTAATGTGCATTACCGCCACGTACTGGACTGGAGTGTGGACAAGGGATTCACAGAAAAACAAAAAACAAAAAAAAACTACATTCTCTCTGATAATTTAGTATTTTACAAAAAAAAAAGATTTGACCTATTAATTCATTTACAATATTTTTAATTGTGAATTTGATTTTCTTTTTATCCATTGTTTCTCTAAACTGTCTCCTTTCACTTTAATAAGCAATACACTCCATAAACACATGTTGTACAGTTTCAGGCAGGTAACTATACTCACATAAACCTGTTGCATGTTCATCAGTTATTTTAAGCGAATTATTCAAACCTGTATGACCAACCCTGCAACGTGAAATTATTATTTCTATTCTCCTGTTTCTTCTTGCTTTTCTTGGACTTCCTACATTTTTTTAAATTTTATGTGTTTTCCTGCCATATTTTCCTAACATACTTATTTATTTTCATTTTACATTCAGCCTTGCATAAAGGAATTTGAAGATCAACATTTTTAGATGTGCCCGTTTAGCCAAAAGATCAACTTTTTGGTTACCCTCCACCCCAACATGTGCCAGAACCCAAACACATTCGACTGTAATTTTCTGTAGATGAAGTTTGTACAGTGTATATTGTTAGTATATTGTAGTGTGATATATTCTTTCAATAATATCTTTCCTTTTTGAATTATTTGATTCAATGCTTAATAAACCCGCCATACTATCAGACGCTATCACATAATTTTGATTATTCTGTTTTTCAATCCAGTTTAAAGTTAAAAGTATTGCTGTTAGTTCTACTGTGTATACTGATAACTTGTCTATAGTTCTCTTCTTGTTTCCTGTGTTTAGATTTGGAATGTAAACTGCTGCAGCAGTACGTCCTAATTCTGGGTCTTTCGAGCCATCTGTAAATATCATAAGTTCATCCCAAAAATATTTAATGATATATTGTTGCACAATAACACTCTCTAAAACTCCTTTTTTATTAATTAGTGTAAGGTTAAGGCAACAGATGGAACAATAAATAGCCCAAGCAGAATTTTTGAATAAGGTACAGTTGGACATTAATCTATTGTATGAAATCCTGTATGTTGAGCTTTTATATTGCAAATCCACCCAAAACTAAATATATCTATTTAACTGTGTTTCCAACACTCCTGTAAGACTTTTTTGACCGGATGTGACTGTTCATGACCTTTAACATTTACCCAATATACTAACATTTATTTAAGTCGTCCAATTCGTAGAGGCATTTCTCCCATTTCAACTTGTAGCGCTGCAACTGCTGATGTTCTGAATGCTCCACAACAAAATCTTAGAGCCTTTGATTGTTCTATATCAAGGAGTTTCAAATTGGTGCCTGCTGCTGCCATATAAGTAATACTGCCATAGTCTAATGTTGAACGCATACGAGATAATTAAATATTTAATAAGGACGCTCTCTTTGAACCCCATTCCCTTCCTGCTAAAAAAACGTAATAAATTATTTATATTTTTACTTATTATCTTGACCTTATCAATATGTTTTTTTCCAATTAAGGTTTTCATCAAAATGCACGCCTAGAAATCTAATAGTTTTGACCTGTTAAAGATTCTGTTCATACAGTTTTAGGGATTTATCTTTTGGTTTTCTAGAAAAACAGACAGTCTGAGACTTTACTATTGACAATTTAAAACCCCATTTATTGGACTGTTATTGGATTATTGCTGGATCAAGTAGGAGGCCTGAGGCAGAGATAAGGTGCATACCAATCAGGTGTTTATTCATCAACATTTAAGACGAGGCACCAACTCTGTTCAACAGGTCACATGTGGTCTCAGTAGCAGCTCACAATGATGTTAGCAGGCAGCCTTTTATAGCTAACTGCATCCACCTGTCAGGCTACGGAGCTGAGTACAGGCTTGTGTGCTGTGTGAGTGTTATTCTCCCTTCCTCCTCCAGGGTGTGACAGGCAGGTGTAGCTACACAGCTGCGCTGCATCAGGAGCAATCAGCGAGAAGATTCTTAAGCAGCTGGGACTCTGAAGGAGGCGTCGGGGCTGACAGTAGGTGATGTGGAACGGCTGGAAAGCTAACAGCTGGTCAAATCCTGATCTCGGAAAACGATCTCGATTTTGAAACCGAACCGGAAGAAGACTGTTGCCTTGGCGACATTATCGGCACGCTTCTTTGTCAGAAAAGAAAGGATTAGCAGGAGAGATTATTTACTTTTGGAAGTGGCGGGAAAAGGCATAAACTGGTATGTGAATGGTTCAGAATGGATACACTGGAGGACAATATGGACTTTGATGATTGGACGCCAGTAAGTAGAGGGAGAGGACGGGGAAGAGGTAAAGCAGAAGATGGAAAGATGTTAGACAGCCAAAGGAGTAAAAGAGAGCTGGAAGAAAACAGTTCTGAAGAAGAGAGAGAAGTTAGGAGAAAAATTGGAAGAGAAGAATGTTAAAATAATATTTAAGAATAAAAAATGAAGAAAGAAAAGAGAACCTGAGTCCTATTTCACTATCCAGAGAATAAAAAAAAAATAAGATAGATGTTGAAATGGTTAAAGTATTGAGAGGATGGACAACTATATACTAGGTGTTGTGTAAAAAGCCGAAGAACAAAGAAAAAAGGCTTTAAAGTTGAAACATTTGCAAGAAAACGGTGATGGAGGAGAAGATTATAGGAGAAGATAAAATCATTCGGGGGGTAATTTATGGCATTCCTCTGGAGGAAGATATAGAAAACTAAAAAAAAGCATTGTTTGGTGCAAAGGTAACAAAATCTCAAAGATTGACAAAAAATGTAAACGAGAAAGATTAGGAAGCCTGTCAATTTTAATTGACTTTGAGGAACAGTGTTGCAAAAAATGTCAAAATAGGATATCTGAGTTTTCCTGTTAGGCCCTTTCATTCCCCCACCACTAAGATGTTATAAAATGTCAGAGATATGGACACATAGCAGCTGTCTGCAAAGGTAAACAAAGATGTCCAAAGTGTGGAGAAGACCATCAAATTGAAGATTGTGGGGAAGGAGCGCAGGAAAAATTTGCAATTGTGGAGGGCAACATAGAGTTCCATTTGGGGGATGTGAGGTATGAAGAAAGCAAAAGGAAATTCAACAAATTAAAATAGACTAAGAAACATAAGCTATGCTGAAGCAGTTAAAACTGTACAGAATGAAAGAAAGAGGGATGACGGTCCAAAATAGGATTTCCAGCTTATCAACAGAGAGAAAGTAGAATTCAAGGAAAATTCACGATGTCTGTGGAAAAAACTGATATTATTTGTAGCTTATGTCATTAACTCCACTGAACAAGCTAAACACAAAACAGAAAAGATAAAATAATAGTCAGAGGAGCAAAATTTCTTGGGTTTTAAAGAGGGTCTTTGGGGAAAATATAATAAAAGTTGGAAACAGATGGGAGGCAAGGAGGAACCCCCAGCTGATAGAAACGCATGATAATATTACAGTGGAATGCAAGAAGCCTAATCACTAATGGTAAGGAATTTAAAAGGTATATAGATGAAAATTGATGAAAAACCAGGAAATGATATGTATACAGGAGGACATGGCTAAAGCCAACCATAGATTTTGTATTTAAAGGGTATAATAGTATCAGAAGGATAGACGAGGAGGAAGTGGAGGAGGATGTGGTATATTTATAAAAGAAGGAATACAATATCAGATATTAGGAAAAGGTAAAGAGTTAGAATACATAGTAGTTGAAATTTACACTAAAAAATAAAATGTAAGATAATAAATTTTTATAATCCATGTAAAATATTATCATTCGAGTTGGATGGATGAATTAATGGAGTATTTAGAAGGGAAAAGTAATCTGGTGTGGAGATTTTAATGCTACAGCACATTATGGGGAAAATGTAATGATAAAAATGACAGTTATTGAAGAAATAATGGAAATGAAAATTTGGTATGTATAAAATGATGGAAGAGGAACAAGAATTAATGTAAAACAGGTACAGAGTCTGTAATTGATTTAACAATAGTATCAAATTGTTGTAGCTAACAACTGTGAGTGGGACATTGACAAAGATACAACAGTAGGCAGTGATCATTAACCCCTTAAAATAATAACAGGAATATTAATAAATAACAGGAATACAGGATTAATATAACAATTGAATTTTAATAAGGCCAATTGGAAAAATTTAATATTTAAGTCAAAAGAAATTGAAGAAATAGAATAGTTCGATTGATATAAATAGCTTAAATATAAATATCTGTAAAAAAAATTTACAGGCTGCAGAAGAAGCAATAAAAAAGGAGGACGTCAGAACGATAAAAAATATTGTGCCATGGTGGACAAAAGAATGTAGTGAAGTAATAAACTGAGAAATAAAGCCTTTAAAGCATTAAAAGTACCCAATTAATCAGAATCTAATTGAGTACAAAAGAGAAAAGCAAGCAAAGGTAAGAAAGATCATTAAGAATGCAAAAAGAAATTTGGAGAAGACTTTTGCAATACTGTAGGGAGAGAAGAAAAATTGGACCAAATCTGGAAAACAATTAAAAGTATGAATGGTATTAGAAAAGAATATGGATATCCTATATTAAAAATAGAATAATACAATTATAACAGAGATAAAGCTGAAATATTAGCTAAAAAATTTAATAAAAATTCATAGTTCAAGTAAATTATGAGCAGGGAAAGAAAGGTAGGGAAATCACAAAGATGGAAATATAGAATCTTAATGCAAATAACGTAGATACAAATAAATTATAAATGAGCCATTTACAAAAGGAGAGTTGAACTCTGTAACCAAGGAAACCAAAAATACATCACCTGGAAAAGATCAAATTTACTATACAATGATAGAAAGTCTAAATGACAAAGCAAAAGACAAAATATAAGAATTATACAATAAAAATCTGGGAAAGAGGGAGAGCTGCCACTGAAGCAGGAAGGAATCAGGCAATAATTATTCCAATAGCTAACCAGGAAAGATAACACAAACCAGAAAATTATAGACTGATTGCATAACATCAGTATATGTAAAGGTAAATGAAAAAATGATTAATAATAGATTAACATATTATTTAAATATTAACGGGTATATATCTAGATATCCAAATGGGTTTCGAAAAGGGGAGAAAGTACAAATGATTTAGCATTATGTTTAGAATATGAAATTAGAAGAGCTCCAAATAAACAAAGAAAATGTAGTAGCCGTATTTTTTTGATATAGAAAAAGCTTATGATATGATGTGGGTTGAAGGATTATTAATTAAATTAAATAAAATTGGTATTACTGGATAAAAATGTATAACTGGATTAAAGATTTTTTTATCAAATAGAACAATACAAGTAAGAATTTTTCAAGCAATTTGTCAGGTATAACATATAGTAGTGACAAAATGGTTACTCCTCAAGGAAGTATTATTAGTCCATTATTTTTTTTTCTATAATGATAAATGATGTATTTAAAAAATGTTGGTAAAGAAGTTGGTTGCTCACTATTTGCAGATGATGGAGCTATATGGAAAAGGGGTCGTAATATCAAACTTATTGAAAAGAAAAATACAGGTCGAGATTATTAGAATAGAACAATGGGCAAATCAATGGGGATTTAAATTCACCCCCCCACCAAGGCCCCCCAAAAAAAAAACAAAAACCCCCCCCCCTCAGTAGAAAAAAAAAAGTAATGGTGTTACACAGAAAGGAAAAGAGAAACTATGAAACTAAAATTATAACAATCAAGTGTTTTTAGAACAAGTAAAAAAATATAAAATTTATTTTAGGTATATGGTGTTTGATGAAAAAATAAAATAAATTATAGGAAAGTACATATAGAAAAAATCATAGATAAATGCAAAAAAAATATTAAACATTATGAGTTGTATGGCTGATATTGATTGGGGAGCAGATCGAACATCATTAAAAAGAATTTATACAGGATTAATTAGATCAAATATTGATTATGGAAGTATAATTTTATGGATCAGCAACAAACACACTTCTTATAAAAATTAGACAATATACAACATCAAGCTTTACGAATTTGTACAGGAGCAATCAGAACCACTCCAATAGCAGCACTCCAGGTAGAGATGGGAGAGATGCCATTAGATCTACGAAGGAAACAGTTAGCAACTAGAAAAAAATTTCTGAAGAAATTTAGGCGGGGCCTGCCTCTTGGTGCGTGCTTGTCCGACTAGATTTAGGCTATTAAAAATCATTATGAATGCCATTATCAAGCTCAAACATTTACTAGTAATTATTAAAGATTCAGGCTTTTATTTTGAAAAGTTTTATCAAGCTTTATTTAGTTAAAAGGCCCGTATCCTATTTTCAACACAGGCTGAGCTCCAACATTGGTGTGAAGCCAGTCCTGAATTATCTATTGTTTAAAAGGGCAAAGGCTTTTATTTTGTGAGGCATGTTTTTGTCTTTTTTGAAACTCCAGCACGGTTGTACTTTCAAGTCTGGGTTATTTCCATTAGTCATATAGAACCTGCTTGCTTGTCTGAAATCATTGCTTTTATGCTATTATCAGCTTTTTAAAAATCAGTATATATGGAAGGTTGATGTCAGCGTGAAAAAAGGCATTTATTTTTGTAGAGTATGTGTAGGTCTTATTTTTGAAAGTCTAGTGTGGTTGTCAGCTAGGACTGACTTATGTGATCACTCATGAAGCTTCTGGCCTGAGCTCAGCCTCAGAGCCACTCTCTGTCAGAGGTTACTTGAGTTTCACTGCAGCTGTTGTTCTGTTGCTATGGTAATTAGATGAGCGCCCAGCAGCTGCTTTTTCTCACTCAACGCAGCACCTCACTCTCTGTGTCTGCCCCTGGCCTGGCTTTATAACATGGAGGCGCATGCTCCCGAACTACTGGCCATAACTCGGAAACTGTAAGGGCTATCGACGTCATTCTTGGACCGGTTTTTCTCAGAACGGACACGGGACGATAATATCAATCCTTATTTTTGAAATATAATAAAAAGACACAACACTAGGTGAAAGAGAGGGAAAATGGAGAAAAGAGACATAAATGCCTTAACATGCCTCCCTAACAAAGTCTAATATTTCGGGAAACCGTACATGGTATTGAATAATTTTATAAACTGTGGGCGAAAAACAAAAAACAGCCATGCCTCGTCCCCGATCATGGAGACTTTTCATAGCTCTATGTCATTCACAGTATAAAATAGGAGAGATGGAAGAAATGGTGTCTCTCATGGACTACTGGTCAAACTCTCATTGAAAATACATGGGAGAAGGCCTACAGAATTCTTCTGACTCTTGGCAATCGAGGGGGGTTTTGGCAGAAAACCCTGAGACCTACAACAATTTTTAAAATTATTGTGTGAAAGCAGAGTCCCGGCTCTACAAACTGACCAAAAATGGTGACTTTTAAGCGAAATTTGTGGCCGTGAGGGTCGGTTAAAATCATTTTTTCCTGAAAAGTCCCTGCTTTCTACACTCTAGTAACTGCCATCTCACTGTAAGAGTGGGAGTTTTGCTTTGCAACTTTGTAGCGCTTGGAGTCTAATTTTAGAGAACTGTAGCAGTTATCAACAACCGTTTTCACTTTTCTGAAAAGCCGCGAGTTTATCTACAAACTGAAAGTTAAACTGGTTTTTCTAGGTGAAGTATGGCGATATACAGCAGAGCCTCAAAAAAACATGAATTCTGTATTTTGAGGATTCCTTCCTCCCCTTGACTTCATTCATTTCTATGGGATTTTGGGGGTTGGTTTTTCGTTAATTACGTCGCCATGGTAACTCGAAACGCCAATAAAAGTAATAGCACACATCCCGGGACCGAGCCGGACGTTTTGATATATATATTGTGGGGGTGCGCGCCACGGTTCGGGCCGCATTAACGGAGACGAAAAATAATAAAGAGTCCAGTTTAGGGGTGAATAACAATAGGTGCTTCGCAATGCACTGCCTCCAATGCATTGCTTTGGCAGGCCCCAATAAATTACTGGATAAACTTACAAAGCAATAATCCAGATCATCCAACACGTGATATTTTAAAACCATGCTGGGAAAAGAAAAAAAAACAATTTAAGAGTTTTGGTTGATTATCAATAATATAGCAGAAGAATTTCAAATATATGAAAAGAAATTAGTTCAATGCTGCCTTTTGCCAGTGGTACCACCTTGGCTATTACCAGAAGCAGTGGTGGATATGGCATTGATGGAGAAGAAAAGGGATCCAACAAAAATGTAGTTTAGATTCAAGTATAATACAAGATATATATAAAACAATTACTATCATTATGTCCTATTTACACAGACGCATCGAAAAGGATGAAAAAAAGGAATAAGCATTTATAATACCAGAATTTAAAATAAAAGTAGGAAAAGAATTACAAATGGATTATCAGTATACTCAGGAGAATTTATTAGCCATATTGCTAGCAGGTGCAGTGGTGGAGGATATAAAACCATTAAAACAATATTTTGTTCAGACAGCATTATTAAGTTTAAAATATAATCATTCAGATGGTAGCCCGACATTTTGTTAGAAATAAACATATCTTTATTTAGAATACAAAGGATGGGATTAATATTGTGTTTTTATGGGTACCAGCACACGTGGGAGTTGGGGGAATGAGATGGCGGACAGGATGGCCAAAAGAAGGCAACACAAAATACATTAGCTTTATAATTAATATTAGTAGGTCAGAGGCGAGAAATATAATTCAAACAGAAATCAGGAAAGAGTGGCAAAAAAAGGTGGGATGAAGAAAAGGAAAGGAAGATGGTTTTTACGAATCAACAAGATAGGAGAAGTAAGAACTGGAAGAAGGAGCAGAAAAGAGGAAAGATTAATCACAAGATTAAGATTTGGACATACAGGACTTACTTCTACATTAGTTAAGATAAAGAACATAGTACAGGAAAGATGTGATCATTGGGAGAGGAAAAGGAAAAAAAAAAAAAAACAAAAAAAATAGAACATGTCAATATTGAAGTGTCAGAAAATATGAACAAGAAAGAAACAATTTTGAGGAGAGAATTGTAGGCATTAAGAAAATTTATTTTGATAGATACTTTGCAAAGAAGTTTAGGTAGCAAACATATTCAAATTATAGTTAGATTTTTCAAAAAAACTAAATTAATAAATAGAATTTGATTGTTGTAATAGTTAATAAGATTTAAAACCACGAAGAACCACACTCCAAACCAGTCGGTGACGGTAATGCACACCATAAAGTTATTTGCCAACCACCAATAAACACTAGAAGAAGAAGAAGAAGAAGAAGGAGGCGTCGGATCGTTCACTCTACAGAATGGTAATCAGACCGAACAAGCGCAGGAAGAGACAGAGGTAAGTTACAGGTGCCACAAATACTACAATGCACTGCAAAACAAATATTTTACCAGTAATTTAACAGATTTAAGTACTTATTGTTCAAGTGTTTGTTTAGTTCACAGGTCAGGCCTTCACTAGTACCAGCTGACAAGAGATGACCAAAACATAATTAACAAAATACTTCAAACTAGTGACGGGCAGATGAGGCCTCATTGGGTGTATGGCACATTTTCTAAACTGTGTCGAAACCGTGTTGAAACTGTGTTGCTGTATCACTTGCAGTGACATCTGCTGGATTTAAAAAGTCATTGCAGGCAAATTCAATGAAGACTGGAAACAGACTGAACAAGGTTCATTCACATGTTTTTATTTAGAAACATCAGCTGGTGTAATAGCTTTGGGCCAAGGCGATTGCGGCTTTTACAAACCATTTCTCCGGCCTTTGAAAACACCCTTTCACAGGGCACTGATGATGACTGCGTACCTAGAGATTTTATCGCAAGTTTGTATAAGGTAGGGTAACGTAGCCTTTGCGTTTCCCAGTATTGTAGTGGGTTCTGTGATCTTGGTGTTCGTCTTGGAGATGTATCTTTGTACCTCCATAATGGCATTGGTGGTGACATTTCAATTGACCTTTCGCAAAACCCCGCCCCCAAATGGTTCTTGTCCAATCACACATCATTAGCATTTCTAGCTATGTAAGCTAGGTCCCACATTCCCCAAGATGGTGAAGCGATGCGCCTATGGTTTGTGTAAATCAGACAGTAGGTATCCCAAGAGTTTGTCTGGGGGAGTCGTGTTTTTTCCCTTCGCAAAGCCGAAAACACAACTGGAGCGGTGCCTACAATGGATAAAACGGTGTGGAAGGCCTCACTCCCAGCTGAATGTCTCGAAAATGAACAAGCATGCGTACGTCTGCTCAAAGGTAAGTCAAGTATTGTCCTGCTCTAGAGGTGATAATATCAAGGTTATGAATATTCGTTAATATTGTGTATTATTTAGGATATTGTTGCCAGAAGATTACCCTCTTCAGTTTAGTAAGTCCATCACCTAACTTTGGTAAATGTCTAAGTAGATGTTCACTGTTTTTTTGGCTCTCAATGCTGGTAACCCTCTAACGTTGTGTTTTGTCAGTTTAAATACATAAACGTAATTAGCTAACTAATATTTAACGTTAGCCTCCTAACAAGAAACTTGAAATCATTTTGTTTTCATCTTTCATTTAGCATTTTGTGAATGGAAAGCCCACCCCTGAGTATCACAACCCTGTAGTTGCTGTACAAGTGCTGAACCAGATTAGGGAGCAGCACGAAACCGCACGAAAATCGGTAGGCCTACATGCTAATAATATTTTATTTGAAAAAAGAGTTGCACTAGCCAGTTGGGTAGAATGAGCAATGAATGCTTATATGTTGCACCTATCATTACGCCACTTTGAAGAGCAACGGGTATATAGGCAATGAATAAATACTGTATGGGGATTGAATGCTTGTTTATTGCACTTAAGGCACTGTAAATAAGATTATGTTTACCAACTCGCATGTTAAATAAATAATAATCATGGGAAAAAATGTGTATACAGATTAGGTTTGGCTGAGCTGAATGCTTCCAGCTCCTGCACTGATGATGCTGAAGAGACTCGACAGCATGTTGATGACTGTGGTGAGTGATATGTATAATATTAATTAGTACCGTTTTAAAATGAGTGCAAGCATGCCCAATCTCATTAAACTCTGTATTATGCTAAATGATGAAATAGGCAGAAATAACTTTCAGACAGTGCATCTCCTTGCTTTATTATAACATTCACTCTGTTCAGAGGTTGAAACAAACATATAACAATGTTAAATGCAATGGAACAACATCCAAAAGTCCTGATATGAAAAATAACTGATTTATCTCACTGGCATGTTACATAGTAGTCAAAGAAAAATACATCAAGCTTGCTCTTCATTTGTTCCCATTTTGCAACATAAAAGTGTATTCTTTCTAGGTGGTAGTCCTCTTCAGATTTAACAAAGATGACATACCTGTCATGGTGTGCCATTTGCTAATGGTGAGCATGACACTCTTTTAATTTATAGGTACCATCTGCCTGCTTGTAAAGGTAGGGACACTCAGTGAAGCCGTTTGGGCTTTCACTTCCTCCCCTCTCTATCACTTTACGGTCAGGTGATGTACCAAGATGTGGGGCATTGGGATTTACAACAAAACCACATGGATACACTTGATTACCTGTAAGCCTGGTGTAATGTATGGCTGCTATGGGCTCTTGTTCTACACCTCTCTTCATGGCCTTTGTTTGTACTGATGCTGCACTCTTTAAGCTTGTAGAAAGTTTTACATGGTCGGTTCTTCTAGAGCAGATTCTTTTAAAAGATTTTGATGTAATTCGGGCAGACCTCGCATTGAACCACAAATTGTTTGTGCTCTGTTCTCTGGTTTCTCTTTCCAGAGCTATAGAATCAGTCAATGAAATGATCAGTTCTGTGTAATGCTGCATGGCACTTTCATTAAGAACTGTGCAGAAGCTGGTGGGTTGGCATGGCAGAGGAAAGTTGGGAAAGTCATCTGGTTGGCTGACAGGAGCTGCTCCAGGGTCAATTTGGCTAATAAGTGGCAGCTGTAAAAAGTGAGAGAGATAAATAAATATCATTATGCAACTTTTCTTTCTTTACAGAGAGCCCAGAGCAACCCCCACTCCCTGGATGTCAGCTCGAAAGAGAGCTGGAGGAGGGGCAGAGTACTGAAGAGGAGCAGAGCACTGAGAAGGAGAAGAACTTAGAAGACGGAAACAACAACATGAAATTGACATTAAAAGAAACTGAAAAAGAAAGCCTTAAGGCACAAATTGACACACTCATAAAGAAAAGTCTGACACCTGAACTCCTTGAAAGCAGCAAAATCCCCCAAATTCGGGAATACAGTACAGGCTTTACATATGAACGATTCAACCAACTATGCACAATATTTGGCATCCCAAATGATCCACACACTGCTCAAGTAAATGTACCCCTAACATACAAACGCAATGATTGGGAATTTGCTGAGATGCCCCTTTGTAGCCAGCTGCTGTTTGTTTTAATGAAACTCTGCAACAACGAAGACTTAAAAAGCCTTGCCTTTAGATTTAATATACACATGCAAACAGCAAGTAATATTTTCAATTCCTGGATTCATTTTATGTTTGATGTATTAGGTGAATTACCCATTTGGCCTTACAGAAATGTCATTATGCAAAACATGCCAGAAATCTACAAAGCAGACTACCCATCCACATTTGCAATATTGGATTGCACAGAGCTGAAAACAGGCCAATGTCACTGGTGTTTCAAAGCCAGAGCTTTTCAAATTACAAAAGCACTAACACCCTAAAATCACTAGTTGTCTGTGGCCCCTGTGGTGCTGTCATTTTTTCATCTGCCCTTTTCACAGGATACATGTCTGACAAACAGATAAGTCAGACAGTGTGGAATCATCCCACTGCTAGAGACACTTATAGACAATGGTTATTTGCAAAGGGGGGATGGCATAATGGCTGATAAGGGTTTTTTGATTGAGGATGAAATGCGAGCAGTCGGACTGCAGTTAAACCTGCCACCATTTTCGAGGTCCAGGAGGCAAATGCCAGCAGGAGATGTTCTGGAGACAAAGCACATTGCAAAGCACAGGGTGCACGTAGAGAGGGCTATTGCTAAAATAAAAAAGTTCAAGATCGTGTCAGACAAAATTCCTTATACAAGATTTGGAATCATAAATCAAATCTGGTATGTGGTGAGCATGCTTTCAGACTTCCAGCCACACATACTTAAGGGACAGTAGTAGCATCAATTATTACATCACATTACTTACACTTTAACCTGTCATTTTTACTCACCACTGTTAAGCTTTCTGTTGAGCTATGGAAGGTGCTATAGAAATAAAGATTTCTGGATACTATATGATGATGATTATTTTTCTCTTTTTTTAATCACATAAGCACCTTTTAAGAATATGTAAAATCCAATTTTCATGAAACAACAAACCTGAGGGGAAAAATCTTTTGCACAACACTAAGGAGTGCTACTTGATAATGACTGG
Source organism: Crenichthys baileyi (assembly GCA_036173005.1). NCBI lineage: Eukaryota > Metazoa > Chordata > Actinopteri > Cyprinodontiformes > Goodeidae > Crenichthys > Crenichthys baileyi. Next base: position 16,619 of record JAHHUM010000133.1, on the reverse strand, counting down.
CTTGCTCAAATGTTCTCTGCTTCATCTCACCTGGTGGCTTAGACCGCACCCCACAGCATACTTCCAGCCTTCAACTTTGACCTCTGTGCAGAGGCATCTGTAATGTAGCTTATGGGTGCATCTGACATCTCCCTCATTGGATTATACACTCCTGCCCCTAACTCTTTCCTATAACAAATACATTCACAAGTGAGTATTGTCTTTGATGTCACACAGTGCACAGGAATACATTCTGAAAAGTGTGATAGACAATGTTGCTGAAGGATATGTGAAGAAGAAAAAAAAAACATACTTATTGAAGATAAAACTGGACATGATGGGTTTCCGCTTGCGGTTGATTTTGGCCTTGGCTACCACCACACTGCTTACAGGTTGTCCATAAATCTTTTTCCCCCTAGCTTTGTGCCACTGCTGGGGCTGGCTTGTGCAGGAGATGTCAGCATTTCTGGCACGGCACAGGTCCACGGTGTACATAAGGCCCACAATATGAGAGCAAAAACCTGGTGACCTATTTTAAGACAACAGTAGCATAACCACTTTTTTAAATACTTTTGACAATAATGTACATAACTACTTACAGCAACTGCACATGAGTGCTTTGACATATAACCTTAGCTATATCCATGAACCTAGAGTAACAAGCTAACCACTAATGAAAGTTTAGCTAGCTAGATAACTTACTGGTAACAGTCATATTTGACTAATACATTACTTAACTAACATAAAAAAGAGAACTTACCCTGCAGGGCAGGGGCAGGGCTGGTCCAAAAGAGACCGGTATGCTTTAGCCTCAAGAATTGCTGTGTCCCCTTCATTACGTATTGTAATATTTTGAATATAACCCTCCATGGTATATTGTAACCCCTTTTGTCTCGATCTGGAGGATCTGTATTGCTCCAAAACGAGTCACTAACACGCACTGGTAAACAAGCTATCCCTGTCATGACATGCGCTAACACTCTGTCGGCTACAGAAAGCTTGACGGGCGTAGTAACAGTAACTAAGGGGGCGGGGCTTTTGCGAAAGGTCAATTGGCCTTGCTCTCTTTGACTTCTATGTCCAGCTGCTGCCACAGGTTGTCATCTGAGAAAAAAATAAAATGCATCTGTGTTACTAATTTATTGTTATTAGATGGAGAGATTTGCAAGAACATTAAAATCCACATGACAGCTGTTAGGCTAACTGCAACTGCACTCTGCAGTGCTTTTTTCACTTGCTCCTTTTTCTCCTCATACCTTTGGCTAATCATGGTCTTGATAGCCTAAAATTAATAACACAAATGGAGAAGAATAACAAATGAAAGCACATAACAGGCATATACTTTAACATGTATAACACCCATTCATCAGTTTGTTTCACGTACCTTTCTGCTTGGCAGAACATATGAGGGCTCAAGGAGTTGGAGCAGCTCTCGGAACCCCTCATCTTCCACAAGGCTAAGCGGTTGACAGGCTGTAATGATCATATTCACTACAGCTTCATCGCCTGCTTTCTGGAAACAACAGGGTTCATTACGGGAGTGTTAACAGGTTCTTCCCTCTCATGCCGGGGCACGATGATGCCTCAGCATTGTGGAAATGCTCCATATACAGTAAGACAGCACCTGGGAGCAAATCCTACATTTCATCTACAACAGAAATAAAAGTTAATCCATGTAAACTAATTCAAATATCCTATAGACAGGAATTGGAATAATCCAAAACAAAAATGATCAAAAGTGGAAATAAGAACGGAATAATCATTTACCTTATTCTCCGTGATAAGATCAAAAATGATCCCACACGGGAGAAGACTTTCTCTTCTTTGGTTGATCCATGCCGGTATTCAAATACGAGCCAAAAACCAACGCAAAGCAAAGATCACAAACTATCTCCATCCAACAAAACCCGCAAACGTGTCGATACATTTATTACCTTATAAATACAATATGGCGTGTTCACAACCAAATGACACAGGAAATCATTGCATGTGCCGAGGTTTCTGTGTCATCTGACCCATCAGTACTTCAAACTATTTCTCCTTGGTTCAATTTAAACCAAAAACATTTTAAATGGGTTTCAGAAATAGTGATGAAGACCTTCATTACATGAACCATGCTTCAACTTCATTAACTGCCTTTTGCATTTTATCCTTACAGAATTCTAGGTTACAACCTTGAATCCACATGGCTCCATCATCTGCATATAAAGATTTACCAGTTCCTGAATCTACTTTATCAAATATATAATTTATCAGTATCGTAAATTATACAGGGCTACACACACTGCCTTGAGGAGTACCATTCTCCACATTATATTTTGTTGAATATTTTTCCCCACTCTTACATCTATTGTTATTTCAAATAAAAAAAATTGCATATCCAATTAAATAATTTCCATCTCTTATAGTATATCACCTTTTCTACTGTTTGCTGAATTTTAACATTAAATGCTTAATTCCTGTCTTTAATAGCTTTTTTACAATTTTCATTCCACCATGGAACATTTTTCTTGATTCGACTAACGTTTGTCATGCCCAGCCTGTATCTGCTTGACACGCTACTAGAGCACAGCAAGGCTGTTGGTTTGTCAGGAATGGAGAAATATTACACACAATTCACCCACACTGAGCAGATCTTACCTCAGTCACTTGCATCTCTGCACAACAAAAACATAGAGTCCAATGACCTGTCAGCTATTTTGCAGTGCTGTGACAAATACAAAGATGCTGCAGTAGTGACAGATGAGCAGGCAGAAAAGATTGAAAAGCACACAAGACTGCAGCACAAGTGTTCTGCCTGGTATGAATATAGAGCTGGACGAATTACAGCTTCCAGTATGCATGCTGTATTTGACACTAGTTTGGAAAGCCCAGCACTGACAGTTGTTAAACAGGTGTGTAACCCAGGTAACACAGTGTCTACAGTGCAAACAAGTTGGGGTGTGAAGCATGAGGGTGATGCACAAAAAGCCTACTTTAAAATTACAGCGAGCAGTCACAAAAATCTACAATTTAAACCATGCGGTTTCATCATAAACAACAACAACTCGGAGCATCTCCTGATGGACTCATGATGTGTGATTGCTGTGGGAATGGATGCCTTGAGATAAAGTGCCCTTTCAAATATAGGACATGTCGCATCCAGCAGGCCGTGGATGCAAATGACAAAACCTTTTGCCTTCAGCTGTCTGGCAATGAACTTCACCTGAAGAAACAACATTCATACTATACACAGGAACAAACTGAGATTTTTGTAACAGAATCAAACTACTGTGACCTTGTTGTGTGGACCCAGAAAGACATGACTGTTTTATTTGTCTTCCTGAGCTTGTCGGTAGATATTTCTCAGAGCACGCCTGTACCCCAGCTTCGAGGGAGACATAACTGGGTAAAAAGTAATCAAACAACATGTAAATTGTGCTGTTCGACTTATATATGCTCTTCTTATTTTTGTGAAAAAATTTCCCCTATATAAGGTATTACCTCAGATGATGCTCATCACGTTTACATAAAATGTTTTCTTTAAAGTGTTTAATTACATAAAATGATTTCTTAGAAATAGGATATATTTCATTACATATTTACTCGTTACCTGAAATGTTATGCATCAAATGTTTACTTAAAAATATGATCTGATCACATTTGTTACCTTTTAATGTTTACTTTGAAATGTTTAATTACCTCAGTTGTTTACTCAAAGATTGGATCTATTTAGTTACATGGTTACTTGTTACCTGAAATATGTTAAATAAATTAATATATACTTTAAATGGGATCTATTTAACCAGTATTTGTTGCCTTTAAATGTTTACCTTCAAATGTCTAATTACATCAAATGTTTACTTAAAAATAGAATCTATTTCATTACCTGCTTGTTACCTGAAATGTTAAATACATCAAATGTTTACTTAATATCTGATCTTCTTCATCACATTATCTGAAGTGATTCAATCAAATGTTTTATGAATGTTTACAACACGAATATTTATTAAATGAGAAAAACTTTACTGTTATTCAACTGTACAAATACTTCAACACAAAACAATGAATGCAACATTTTTTTACAACCTACATTTTACATAACATCAGTACCTTCATTGCAGTTTCACATTAACATGTGCAGGTTTCATTTGCATTAGGTTTTACAACCACACTGGAACACATGTTCACTAAACTGCAGCATACGTACACAATCTTGTCAAGACGTGTCACTCATCACCCTCGCATGTAAGCAGCAACTTAATTGGTATAGTCCTGTGTAACTTTTTGTATTTGTTTCTCATGCATCCAATCAGTCTTTCCACATGAATTCTAAGGTGTGCTACAGCTCGTGTTTGTTCAACATCTTTAGCATCGCGTTGACATCTCCCTTAAGTGAATGATGAAATTTTGACCTCAGCACACATCATTCCCACACTATCTTTAATATGAAAGCCTCTGTCAGCTAACACAATGTCCCCAGGTAATAGTTTGGAGAGAAGGCGACAGTTTTCTGTTATGTGCTTGTCTGATGCACGTCCACCCCAACCCTTGGAAATGAAAGAAATTGAATCATGTGGCGTGATGCTAACAAGGTATTTTATAGTGTGTCTTCCTTTTTAACGAGAGAAAGATTGTGCGCGTGCTTTTAAATTTGAGGGTCTTTCTGTGCCTATTTCAAAGCAGTCAACAATAATGGCTACACATTCTCCAAATGTTTCCAAAAACTGAGGTGGCATTGTGGCTTCTAAACAATGCCTTTCTGGCCAGTTTACCATGGACTTAAGGAGTGCGTGCAACGCATCTAGGGTGTCAGCAAAGGTATTGGACAGAGTTTTATGTGACACATTAAAAAGATGGCAAAGATGCTGAACAGGTAGATCAAGTCTAAGACGCATTAGTGTAAGTAAAACCATTTGAAATTGTGAATTTTTTTTTGATGCTGGCAGAAAAGGCCTAACAGTGTTAAATAATGATAACACAATGACAAAGCAAGGAGGAACTGTATAATACTTGACCTTTTTTGTGTCATCTTTAAAAAAATCTTGGTCCAGCTGTTTTTTATTCAGCTTTGACCTGAGCTCCCTGTTCTCCTGTAACAGATGGTTCATTTCTGCTCTTCTTTGCTCGCACAACTGACATTCTCTTCTTTCCCTCTTTGCTGCTGGTTCATGTACAAATTCTTCCTCTTCCCCATCTGCAGCCTCACTGAGCTTCTGTCTTGGGGTTTCCTCAACAACTTGCTCCTCCTCTATAGCCTCCTCTAAAGTATCTTCAATATATATATCTTCTGGGGTTTCTTCAGTCTCTATAATTTGCGCTAATCCCTCTTCAACTTGTTGATCCACCATGTCCATCGCTGCCTGGCCTTCAATTTCTCCTTGTGCACAGCTGTAACGTCTCTTTAATCGACGAGCATGTCTCTCTGATGTTGAGACATTTATTTCAGAGTGACCCATGTGCAGCGTTGGAACCCAGTCAGGATTTAACTCATCCATTTCATATGAAGGTTTGCCTTGAAAAGGACATATTGGAACACAGATCAGTATAACTGCTGTAAAAGTGATAACACTAGAAAATTACATTAATGTAATAACCCCGATGTAGACTCTGTCTAAACTCGGACTATGCTACATACAAAATATAAACCCGACCTAACCTAGGTTGACCCACTTCTATAAAACTAATACTAAAGTAAAAAAAAAAAAAAACTAAGTTGAATTGAATAAACCATTGACGAAGTATACCAGGACAAAATGACCAACAAACCGAATTTAGACACTCACCAGAATGGAAATGTCTGGAACAGGACGTCTCACCGCTGATATCCAAGCCATTCGTCTCTTTTTTGTTAGGTCAGATACATGAGCTCCCTGGCGTTGTTTCCAGGTGGGAAAACAATGAAATGAAAGTCCATTTTCGACCTTGTTACCATTCCAGTCATATGACCGGACATTACATCCAATAACACAACAGGTTCGTACTATTGTTAGGTTTTGTGAACCTCCTAAGGTTTAAAAATTCAATGCGAAAGTTTAGTCTTTGGTGCTTATGTTTATGGCCCTTCAAGATGGCGCTCATATCCCATCAGTCACTGCGCTGCTGGCTAAGTCTACAACCGTGATGTCACATTCCAAAGCTCTATTGTTCTTGTGAGTGAGGAAATATTAAATGCAACTTACCTTCAATCGTCTGGCTCCTGGCTTCTCCTACTTGCACGTTGGTCCTAACTAAAACCCACAATATGACAGAAGGGCACAGCAATGTGGACCAAGCAAGGAGGTTTGAAAAGGGATTTAGAGCTGAGGGGAAGAAATTGCAAACCGATACTTGCACCTCCTTACTTCTCCCAGCTTGCCGTGGTACCGATTGGCGACCGCAAACATGCCCGAAGAACTGGCTGGAGGAATAGTGTAGTTTTTTCCCCCAGAATTCTCTGCCCCTCAAGACCATCGAAAGAGAGTGTCAGAAAGCTCTGGAAGAGATCACCACATCCATGCGAAGGTTTTCTGCTCCCTCCTCCACTCCCCTCTCCACTGAGGGTCGACGTGAAGCTTCGCCTGGCTTCGCCCCTGATCAGCTATCATCGCTGCTGCTGGCTCCTGATCCTGTTCCTGTTCCAGAGGGTTCAAGAATGAACCGCCTTCACTCCCTGATCCTGTTCCCCTTTCTAGTCCTGTCTTGGAGGGGTCCAATGGCGAACCCCCCTCACATCCCGTTTCTGTCCCTGAGTCAAGTCAAGTCAAGTTTATTTATATAGCGCCTTTCAGCAACAAGGCACTCAAGGCGCTGCACACAAGGAAAAACATTGCAATGATACAGAAAATCAAAAAAGAGAGGTAATTTAAAAAATGAAAATAAAATAAAGAGAATAGAATGATGGAAAAGAAAATGAGAGCAAAATTGGACTGAAAGCGTAATTAATAATGTTTAGATGGCACATTCAAAGGTCACTCTAAAAAAATAAGTTTTTGATCTTGATTTAAAGCAACTTAGTGTTTCGGCGCTTTTACATTTTTCTGGGAATTTATTCCAGATTAGTGGAGCATAAGAACTAAAAGCTGCTTCTCCATGTTTGGTTCTGGTTCTGGGTATGCAGAGTAGATTTGAGCCAGAAGACCTGAGAGGTCTGGTGGGTTGATACACTGACAACAAGTCTGTAATGTATTTTGGTGCTAAGCCATTCAGTGATTTACAGACTAACGAGAAGAAGTATTTTACAGTTTATTCTCTGAGCTACAGGGAGCCACTGTAGAGACTTTAGAACCGGGTTGATGTGCTCCACTTTCTTAGTTCTAGTGAGGACGGGGGCAGCAGCGTTCTGAATCAACTGCAGCTGTCTGATCGACTTTTTAGGCAGACCTGTGAAGACACCGTTGCAGTAATCAATTCTACTAAAGATGAAGGCATGAATTAGTTTTTCAAGGTCCTGCTGAGACATTAGTCCTTTAATCCTGGAGATTTTCTTTAGGTGATAGAAGGCCGACCTTGTTACTATCTTTATGGGCCTCTGAAGGTTCAGGTCTGAGTCCATCACTACACCCAGGTTTTGAGCGTGATTGGTGGTTTCTAGCTGTATTAACTGAAGCCGTGTGCTAACTTTTAACCGCTCTTCCTTTGGTCCAAAGATTATTACTTCAGTTTTGTTTTGATTCAGCTGAAGAAAATTTTGGCCCATCCATGCATTGATTTCTTCTAAGCATTTACCCAGTGTTTGAATGGGTTCATAGTCACCTGGTGACATCGTAACGTATAGCTGTGTGTCGTCTGCATAGTTGTGATAACTTACGTTGTTTATTAAAATCTGAGTTAGGGGGAGCATGTATATATTGAATAGAAGGGGCCCTAAGATGGACCCTTGGGGAACGCCACATGTGATTTTTGTGGTCTCTGATGTAAAGTTACCTACTGACACAAAAAAGTCCCTGTCCTTCAAATAGGATTTAAACCAATTGAGTGCTGTACCAGAAAGGTCGACCCAGTTTTCCAGGCGCTCTAATAAAATGGAGTGATCAACCGTGTCGAATGCTGCACTAAGGTCCAATAATACCAGCACTGTGGTTCTTCCACAGTCTGCATTTATACGGATGTCATTGAACACCTTGACAAGAGCAGTCTCTGTACTATGGTGAGCACGGAGGCCTGACTGGAAGACATCGAAGCTGTTGGTCATTGTTAGGAAGTTGTTTAACTGTTGAAACTCAGCTTTTACAATAATCTTACTGATCAAGGGGAGGTTTGAGTTAGAATCAGAATCAGCTTTATTGCCAAGTTTGTACATACAAACAAGGAATTTGACTTCGGTACACTTTGCTCTTTGGTTGGCCTGTAGTTCTGCAGTAGGAGCTTGTCCAAGTTGCTCTATTTCAATAGAGGTTTGATAATTGCTGTTTTCAGGGCCTGGGGGAAAACACCTGACAAAAGGGACGTGTTTATTATTTGTGTTAAATCAGATGTTATTACAGGCAAAGCTTTCTTAAGGAAATCTGTGGGTAAAACATCAAGACAGCAGGAAGAAGAGCTTAGTTGGTGTATGATTTCTTCTAAGTTTTTGTAGTTTATTTTGGGGAAATTGGGAAATTTTGTCGAAATCAGTTCTAGTTGGAGACAACTTTGGTACTGGAGTTGATGTGGATGTGCTGACTGCCCCTCTGATCTTTTGCGTTTTTTCAGTAAAGAAGTTAGCAAATTCATTGCAGGCCCTGGTAGAGTGGAGTTCAGATGCTACAGTTACAGGAGGGTTTGTTAACCTGTCGACCATGGCAAATAATGCATGAGCATTGTTTATGTTTTTGCTGATGATCTCAGAAAAGAAAGATTCTCTTGCATTTTTCAGTTGTAGGTTATATCTGTATAATCTCTCCTTATAGATAATATAGTGAACCTGGAGTCCAGTCTTTTGCCACCTGCGTTCAGCTTTTCGACACTCCTGTTTTTCACTTCTGACTGGTGGAGCACTTCTCCACGGAAACATTTTCTTCCCAGAAACGACTTTCACTTTAATTGGAGCAATTGAATCAATGATGTCTTAGATTTTAGAATGAAAGTTATCTACCAACTCATCTACAGTGTTACAGGGCAAAGTGGAGGTAGAAGAGTAAATCTGGTTAAAGGTTTCAGCAGCACTGCCCTTAAAGATGCGTTTTCTTATCATGTCTCTTTGGCAAACTGAGTCATTGCAGATGATGCTTAAAAAATAACAGAAAGTGGTCAGATAGGGCAACATCAGTTACAGACACCTTGGAAATGTTTAGACCCTTAGTGATGATCAAGTACAAAATATATCCCTATTTGTGCGTTTGCTGTTTAACATGTTGAGTCAAACCAAAATTTCTAAGAGTGTCACATAGATCTATTGCACTTCAGGATTCTTCAGGATTGTCCATGTGAATGTTGAAGTCTCCCACGATAATTAAACAGTCATAATCAACACATATCGCAGATAAAAGCTCATCAAAATCCCTGAAAAAGTTTGTTTTGGACTTAGGAGGCCTGTAAATATTGAAGAACATGGTTCAGACCGGGCTCTTTAACTGGAGAGCCAAATATTCAAATGAGTCAAATATGCCCAGAAAAACTTTTTTACACTCTAGTAAATCTTTAAACAAAGTGGCCACCCCTCCACCGTTTCTTTGCTGTCTGCTCTCACAAAGAAAATTATAGTTCGGAGGTTTCGACTCTATCAGAATGGGAGCTTCATTAAATTCATGTAACCATGTTTCTGTTAAAAACATAACATCAAGATCGTGGTCAGTAATGAAGTCATTGATTAAAGATGATTTTCCTGACAGAGATCTAATGTTCAATAAAGCCAGTTTATATGACTTAGTTGCTGATATTAACTCTGTGTCTGGTTGTACCTGACAGTTTATGGCTTTTAATTTGAATTGTTTATAACTGTCTCTTATCCTTTTAGCTTTGTTCTTTCTGTCACGTATAAGCACAGAGATTTTACAACTATCTCCTATTAGGGGCCCAGGTTTTTCCTGGACATGCTCATTTCTGATAGAGTTACCACTGGGGCCCAGACTGTATCACAGAGAAGTGCATCCGGCATGTATATTGGTTATGGGCATGCGCTAACTGCCTGCATTAGTCAGTGTGTGTGACACAGCGCCATCAGTGGTGAGGCAGCTATTCACTGCCTCACATGGCTCACCTCCCATGTGTTTGAATTGGCATTGTAAATTCAACAATTTTTACCATAAAAATGATGAAATCACACAGAAAACAGGTTTAAAGAACGGTCAAGTGGGCAAATTGCTTTTCTCTTATCATAGCTACTATTTCACTTTTCATGATGAAGTCTGTCTGTCATTATTCTTCTGTGTTACATTTTGAGTTTCTTTAGTGATCTGTTTCCTCTTTGTTTTATGATCTTCAGTTGCTGTTGCTTTAGTTTTGGTGTGTGGCAGTTTAGGTTCATTATTGTGCTTAGATGTTCTTTCCCTGGGTTCACTGCTCATCTGTGTTAATAAGCCTTTCTCAATCCGTTGTCCTGTATTCTTCCTCTCACCAGCTGCTCCAGATTTCTCCTGATTAGCTCCCATTGTTCATTGGTCCATTCTCCACCCTACCCCTGTATTAATAACCCCTGGTTTTCATTGTTTACCACTAGTTCCTCCTGGCTACTACCTGCTCCGTGTCCTTGCCGCTACCTCCCTACTTACTACCCGTCCCATGTCTGTTGACTAACTGCTCCATGTCTGTAACATTGCCTGCATGCATCTGCCTGTAAGTCAGCCAGTTATTATTATTCGTTATAAACTTTTCAACTCACCATGCAGCTCTCACACTCTTGTCTGCATTTTGGTCCACCAACAAACCAGCCTAACATGACACTGACTGCACGTCACTGTGGTGTTATAATAACTCGGACAGGGTGCATTTTCTTTAAAACTTAACATGTTATATTGTTAAAAGTAAATTAAAAAAAAACATTGTATCTTCTAAATCTTTCACCAACAGTGGAGGACATAGGGGAATATCCTACTGTCACTGTTTTTGGATTGACTCTGACAGAGTTCAAATACTCTGACAGTGCTTATATGACACTGGTGATTTTACTGTGTAGGAAAGATGAGTTACACAGATTTGAGAAAGATTACACATGCAACAAAACAATGGAGAGATGAATGAGCTTAGTCGCAAGAATCTAAAAAAAAATGCTGGAAAATTTGAATATGTTCAACAATTACCATCTCTGTCCCTTTCCTATTTACAAAGAGATTTTCACATGTTCTTCTTTCTGACATTCATAAACTGACCTTTAATTTTAAACTTTAAAAGCTTAGAACTTTCATTTTGTATAGGTTCAAAAGAGTTCCCATCTATTTAGAGTGTGACTCTGAAGAATCTTCTGCAGGCTGTGTGAAGTCAGTAAGAGACTGAGAAGTGACGGTTACCAAAGGTGGAGGAGTCCTGCGTCCCAGAGCTAAACCCACTGCAAACTCGGCCCCCAGCAGAAAGAGCAGGTGGTCAAACTTTGAACTTTTAAAGGTTATTTGAGGTGAGCTGATAGGAAACCCAACTGAGGAGGCTAAGGGGATGAGACCTTGAAAGTAATCCTGTGTTTAAATTCAAATAACTTTTTCCTCTGGCATTTAATTACGTTACAAAATTATTTTACATTGTACCATTTATATCCGCAAAGCCCATGGTCTACTCTTTTAGGTATAAACCTTTGAGAATCCTTGTTACTCACACATCCCCTGCTGCTTTTAAGTCCCCCAGTTTCAATGAGCTGCTAAATAAAGGTACAGCAGGCATTATCATGATGCAAATGCCCTGGCACTGAAATGCAAAGCTTTCAACCCTAAGATCTGAAATTCTACAATATTTCCACCCAGGTGGTATGATTCCCTAGAACTCGCAAAAATGAACATGTGTGGGTTAACCAGTTCTCTACATATCAAAAGTCGTGCAACTGTAACCCCCAGTTACAACAGAAAATGAACATTATTTGTAAAGATCATAGTTTATTTTTAAAATGTTCCTACCGAATAATTCAATAACAGGTCAAGTAATAACAGGTCAAGTATTTATTTAGTCTTTATTATCTCTGACTAAATTGAGACCAGACTTTGGCTCAGGCAGTTTCATCCTTATATATTATCTTTTTAACACAACTATTACTTCCAAAATCACTGGCAAGACAAAAAGATCCCACTGGAGATGTTTATGCAGCTCAGTGGAGGTGATCTGGGAGCTTTTTCCTTTAATGGAACAATGGACCTTCAGGTTGGGGTCTGCGTCAAACCACGACTAGCGATGTCGAGATTTTGCAGCAGGCATCCCTCTAGACTGGTCTGTGGGTCTTCAACAGCACAATGCTGCAGTTCACAATGTTGATCTGACAAAGGACTTCTTCCAGGAGAATAACATCTCTCTTTTAGACACTCATGCATGTCCCCCTGATGTAAATTCCAATAAAATGTTTAGGTAATAAATGCAATGGACCTTTCCAATTTTGGACTTCAGTTTCAGACCATTAATGTCCTTTATGAGGCCATCTTCAGCACATGAAGCCATTTTTCCCACAGCCTGCTGGAGAGCCTTGCATCAGGCATGTCTAACAGATTTGTGCTATGATCAACAATTACAGCGGACTATATACTACTGATTTCTTATTTAAATAATAGGCAACTCTCATCTTTGTCCCTCTTGTTCTGTTTATCTTTGCATTTTTAAGCTCTCCATAAAGTGTTTTCATTCAATTTGCAAAGACCTTTTTTGAGATGTGCTGACAACTTCCATCCTCTTAAATCAGATCAGGTATGGGACTGCACTCAAAACATATTCAGAATCAGAATCAGCTTTATTGCCAAGTTTGTACATACAAGCAAGGAATTTGACTCCGGTACACTTTGCTCTCTGGTTTTTGTTTTTGCATTACAGAATAGACATACTATACAATATACAAATATACACATATATAAATAAAAAGGTGCATTTGCAACATCTGTATGCTGTTGTTTGGTACTCTATTGAATGTTCAACAGAGAAACAGCCTGGGGGAAGAAACTGTCTCTGTGGCAGCTGGGTTTAGTGAACAGTGCTCTGTAGCGGCGGCCTGAAGGTAAAACTCTAAACAGTTTATGTGTGGGGTGTGTGGGGTCTGCAGAGATTTTTGCAGCTCATTTTCTGACCCTAGACTTGTATAAATCTTGGATGGAGAGAAGATCAGACCTGATTATTCTCTCTGCAGTCCTGATTATTCGTTGCAGTCTGCACCTGTCCTGTTTTGTGGATGAGCCAAACCACACTGAGATGGATAAAGACAGGACAGACTGTATTATGGCAGTGTAGAAGATGACCAGCCGCTCCTGTGGAACGTTGTACTTTTTGAGTTGCCTCAGGAAATACAGTCTCTGCTGGGACTTCTTTCGAACAGTGTCTATGTCTGAAGACCATCTCAGGTCCTCAGAGATGGTGGTTCCTAAGAACCTGAAGTGGTCCACAGCCGACACGGTGTTGTTAAGGATGGTGAGGGGTGTGTATGGGGGTGGTGTTCTCCAAAGGTCCACCACCATTTCCACAGTCTTGAGTGGGTTGAGTTCAAGGTAGTTCTGACTACACCAGTGTATCAGCCGATCCACCTGCTGTCTGTATGCGGACTCATCACCGTCCTGGATCAGACCAATGACAGTGGTGTCGTCTGCAAACTTCAGGAGTTTCACGGACGAGTCCATTGAGGTGCGGTCATTTGTGTACAGAGAGAAGAGGAGTGGGGATAGAACACACCCCTGGGGGGCACCAGTACATGTTGATCTGGTTCGGGAGAGGATGCTCCCCTGTCTCACCTGCTGCTGTCGGTCCGTCAGGAAGCTGTTGATCCACTGACAAGTGGAGGCTGGGATGTTGAGCTGGGTGAGCTTCTGGTGGAGGATGTCTGGTATCATGGTGTTGAAGGCCGAGCTGAAGTCTACAAAGCGGATCCTGGCGTACGTCCCTGGGCGTTCGAGGTGTTGCAGGATGAAGTGTAGGCCTAAGTTGACGGCATCATCTGGCGACCTGTTTGCTCGGTAAGCAAATTGCAGGGGGTCCAGCAGGGGGTCTGTGATGTCTTTCAGGTGCTTCAACACCAGCCGCTCAAAGGATTTCATGACCACAGACGTCAGGGCTACAGGCCTGTAGTCATTTAATCCTAGGATGGTGGGTTTCTTGGGCACTGGAATGATGGTGGATCGTTTGAGGCAGGAGGGGACCTGACACGTCTCCAGTGACTTGTTGAAGATCCGGGTGAAGATCGGAGCGAGGTGATTTGCACAGGTTTCAGGCATGATGGGGAGACGTTATCAGGTCCTCCAGCTTTCTTTGTTTTCATGCGTTGAAAGAGCCTATTTACATCTTCCTCAGAGATCTTTAGTGCAGGCAGAGGATCTGAAGGTAGGGGGTTGGTAGCTATGTGGGAAGAACTTGTTCCTGAATGGGATGTGGAGGAGATGATTTGAGGCGTGAATGGCTTCCTGTCATGTCTATAGTAGAAGCCATTCAGACAGTTCGCCAGGCGAGGATTCTGTTCAGGAAGGGTGGGGGGGGCTCCTGTAGGCAGTCAGGTTTCTCAGACCAGTCCATACAGCCGAAGTGTCACCAGTAGAAAGGCTGTTCTTTAACTTCTCACTGTAGTTTCTCTTGGCTGCTTTGATCTCCTTTGTTAGTTTGTTCCTGGCTTCTCTGTACCACGCCCAATCTCCACTGCTGTGAGCTTCTTCCTTGTCCTTGCGCAGATTCCTGAGGTGTGGAGTAAACATATTGGGGGATGTTTTAGCCAAGCTATTTTCAAAGGTGGTCTGTGAATTTTCAGCTGCATGAGTGTTGCAGTCTGAACACAGTCATAAAAACATAGCTTTGCAGGCTGCATTCTGACAAGCTGCTTCTGGGACATACATTACCTTGCAAAAGTGTCAGGAATCCAGGGTGTTTTTTGTTTGTGTGGTTGGTTTGTGTTTCCTGGAACCTTAGGAGGGCATCAAGGAACCAGCTTTGCTGGAGGTTGGCCTTGAGCAGGTGTGCAGCTACACACCTGTTTCTCATCAACCATCTGCTGGTGTACATGAGGCGCTGGCTGGCAGTCACTCTTCACTTGAGTGATAACCTATGTGGTAACCAAATCCCTCTGAACTCCAGTGTTAATCTCTGTGTCATTCTTCTCAAGCTAGGCTGCCATTTCTCTTGATAACCTCCAGTTCTGATATCGAGATTTTGATCCAAGTACATTCCTGGATCTCAAGTCTCTACACCAGCTGCAATTCAAAGATAAACCTCCAATCTTCATTCCATGACTAGCAATCACAGGCTCCTCATTACCCAACCACTCAGTGAAACTTGTCCGCCATTCCGACGCTCCCTTCTCCAAAATGGCTGCTGTCTCCACCATCTCCCTCTTGTCCTCCAAACAAGATGACTTCAAACCAGTAAGCCTAACTCTCCTCCTTGTAACATTCTCCCCATTATATATTCCTCTGCTCATCTCTACCTCTTCCCCCTAGTGGCTCTGCTGACCTGTTTCCCCAGGAAGCTCCCGGATCAAGACTACTTGCACATTCATATTCATGGTTTCTCAATAAACTGTTTAAAACTTTCCTCTGGTTTTCTGAGAGTATTCGTGGATCTGGGTCAGCCATTTAAATAAAACCATGACAAAAAGTTTTCATGCATCTTGAACGTTTTCACATGTTTTATATTACAGCCACAAACTTCAGTGTGTTTCATTTGATTTTATGTGACAGACCAACGCAAAGTAGTATTTAAAATTGAAGTTGAAGGTTTTCGCAAAAAAGAAAATGAAAAATCTGAAGTGTTACATGCATATGTATTCTGCCACCTTTTTACTCTGTTGCCCCTAAAAAAAATCAAGTGTAAACAGCTGCCTTCAAAAATCACTTAATTAGTAAATCGAGACCACCTGTCTGTTATTTTATCTCAGTGTCAACCCAGCTGTTCTGTTTCTGGCCTCATATGTTTGTTAGAGAACATTAATGAACAAACAGCATCATGATAATGTAATTTTTCTAGCATAATTTAGTAAAAAACATTATATAAATATTTGAACTGTAATTTCTTTAAAAAGGCCCTCTAATTATATCACATCCACTGTGGTCTTGTTTTTGAATCCTGTCACTCATTTGATTACGGTTTGATTCTTTTTGAAATCACACTGTGTGAGTGTGAGTGTTTCTGAGCGCACAAATGCTCTTGGCTAGTGCTATTTTAAACACAAGACAGATGGATTGGGCTGCACAGGACTGGTTAGAAAGATAAATTGGATAGTTGGACAGTTCTTGCTCGAGGCGAAACAGATTAGCTCAAAATGGGAGCCTCTCCCTACTCTTAAATCAGTGGTTTCAGCATAATGTGTTTAATGTTTCAAATTTAGTTCTGTCTGAAGGAAATCATTACTAATTAATCAACAAGTAGTATTATATTGTTAGAAAACTTCATAGTCGGGCCAATGCTTTTCAGTGCTTTTTAAAAAGAACGCAGAAACCTTATTCAAACTCTACACTGTCATGTGAATATTGAATGCTCTTGTTTTATAATTAAGATTAAAACATTTTTAAGCTGTTAAAATGATTAAATTGGACCTTTAGATTTAAAATGTTATCAAACATATTGCCAATATCACATTTTTTCAAATATAGCTTAATTTTATAAAATCA